>RHDR01000214.1:0-44217 GCA_009806295.1 Davidsoniella neocaledoniae
CGAAAACTAGACAGACAAGCAGACACACCAATTGGCAAAATTAAGCTGTCTTGTACAACGCAAGTGTACCGTCGATTAGAGAATTAATGCAGATCAGCGTATAGCCATATGACGGAGTTGGAAATATGGAAAATTGCGAGGTTAATTGGGCCCTAACTTTCAATTAACATCAGGAGTTGTTCACGTATGTTCTTGTTTCTTTTCGATACATACCAATCTTGCGGTATCAACCATATCTACCGTTAGATAATAAACCTAGTCTTCGATGAGTCTTCAGCTGCCTTCGACCCATGACATTTTGCCTAAACATGATCCTTGTTAATTATCACGAGAACATCTAGCTCTCTTCTAATACCACTAATATCCGCCATTGTATCACTCGATAAATGGCCACATACACGTCTTCTCTAGCCTCCTTAAATATACATGAATCCGGCCACTCTAAAATCACAAAATCTATATCTTGGTTTTGTTCTTAGACTAACTCTTTTATTTCCTCATTCTTTCAAAACAAACTTAGATCAAGTTCCCTCTCTCCTATGTATTCTATCCCAAAATGCATGCACTTCGGCCTCGCTCTATACTTTTACAGACCGAAAGTAACCAACCTTGAAGAACCACTAATTGGTCAATAGCAGCAGCAGTAAGATACCCCAAAGCAGAACCACGGGCAACTTGACTTGAGAAACTATCGCTCTATCGTCTAGACCACGGCATACGTTTTGTTCCAGACAAATGGTCTCTCTTTTTCTTTTTTTTATACCTTGCCTCACTATTTCTCTGATAACAACATGATAATTCCTTTCTCTCGGTTTTTGAGCACTCCAGCCCTGAGTTTTTTTTATTTTCATTTTATTTTTTGACTTCATTCCTGATATCAAACTTTGGTACAAATCCACCCACCCGTTCTTGTCGGTGCGGAATGATATAGAATTTCAATTGACGTAGAAGAAAAAAACAAAACCTTGTCTTCCGGAAGTGAAATAACCAGAGAAAGCCAAAGACAGAGTCACATTCCGTCTGGGTCTGAACCAAGAATTGGTGACTTCGGTCTCGGTGTATAATTTGTCATGCCATGTTATATGGTATATGGTATAGCAATTAGACATTACAATATTTCTTCATGTACGTCAAAAGGTATATTTGCTGCTCCTCATCAATCATGCTTGACTGGTTCCTGAATCTGTAATAGAGATGTTGGGGTATATCTAGCCTGATGAGGCTTTGCATTCTGTTATATATATACGATACGGTTTGCTGTCTTCTCTCGACTTCCTTTCACATCTTCTATCCCATCTTCATAGCCTCACCTTCTTCTGGCTCATTGGATTCTTCAGATATACACATCATTCCATGTATATTCATCATGATACAACAAGATCACTATACTACAACAACAATTCAGCGTATAATCTGTATATGGAATATATAAAGTAAGTTGATATGAAAATCTAACTCAGACACTAACAAAAAAACATGCCAACACCAAAAACAAAATGAAACCACCAAGACAACAAATAGCATTATAAAAAATAAAACGCAATGAGACCCCAAAATAAAAGGTATACGAAATGCCAAACAAAAGAAATAAAAAAAACAATACAACCCAAGATGTCACGGCTCGTCGTGGAATCGTTCATAATCATACTCATAACATTTCAACTTGCGCTTCTCTAGCGCATGCTCTTTCTTCATCGTCTTCTCTCCAAATGATGTTTTTTTTTGGTTAATTCTCCCCACTTAGAGGTTGACCCGAGACATCAGTCGACTTAACAATTGCCAATGGATCAATAATAGCAGCACCAAGCTTTGCAGACACCTTGGGTTCAGACTGCTGTAATACTGCCGTCCAGTCTGCTGCGCGCATTTCGGGCACTTCTTCGCCCAACGCCGGCTCTATAATCTCTTCAGAGCTTGCAGCTGTCGTCTCGTCACGAGCAACACGCCATACTACCTCCATGCGATCAAGAGCCCGGCCGCCTTTGCCGACGATCCACGGACACCGTCCATGGCTTCCCATGGAACTTCGAATACGCCACTCTCGCCATCGCCTTCAAAGAAAGCGTTGAACCAGACATAAGCAAGCGAAGTCATAGCATTGAACGGAAGAGGTGCTGGCGAAAAGCTACGACGCTCTAGAGAAACTTGCACATCGTTGTTCTCGATGCGGATTGGGGTATCAGGTCTGAATATCACAGCAGGACCTCCGTTGTTCTCACCATCATAGGATGACAAGTCAGACTCCTTGCGGGCTTTGCTGATAATAGAGTTGCGAGGGGACGACATGATGCTATCATTGTCCGAATTTGAAGATACTGACGACGCAAGCGCCTGGAAGAAACTAACATTTCCAAAGGCAGCACCGAACCATGTTTTGCTAGTCTTATGGTTATATTCCTGCCACGCAGTTCCACTGCAGCCGCCAGGATGGCTCGTCCGGGGGACAATGTGTGGTCTGATTGGGACATCGGCTGGGTTAGGCTTGCGGCGCATACCAGCCTTTTCGTCTTTCTCGAGGTTATCAACGACTATGCGCTCGGTAGTCCGGAAGCGATGAGCTACTTCTATTCTCTTGCCTTCATCCGCATATGCCTTGATTTCGAGCTTGACGCCAGGTTTCAGGCCCCATGTACGGACCTCGACAATTTCGATGGCGCGATCAGTATACTTCTTGCCACCACGGGTCCAGCGCTCAACGTAGTCGATCCAGCGAAGTTGGCTGGGAATAGAGACACCTTCTCCGTAGCCAGGTTTGATGCGTCTTGATGTGAACCGATCAAGGGCTTGTTGAACTTGCCAGCCACACTCTGAGATGAGATAGCTGCAAGCTACGCTGCCGCTACGGCCTTTTCCTGCTTTGCAATGAACAATTGCAACACGGCCATTTGCCGCTGGGCAGTCATCGGGGAGTGCCGTCTTTGGCTCGGTAGTGCTGGCGTCTGACGAAGAGACGTTGCCGAGGTCTTCTTTGAGAAAATTCCGCATGCTGGCCATCATCAACGGGACGAGACGGAACGGCGGCGGCTGGTGGTCAGGCCAAGGGTAGTGGTGGATGCGGTTCTCGACGGCCTCATCAGGATATCCGGTGCCTTCGGCGCGGAACTCCCAGATAGTCCAGTTATCATGATGTCTTGACTTTAAGAACGTGAGAAGCTGGGGTAGTGGGTTCCGGTAAGAGCTCTTGAAGAAGTCTTGTGCAGGACCAGAACTATAGTTTATCGTTAGTTCAGTTCACGGGTTGATGTAGAGTAAGTGACATGAGGTTTGAACCAAATAGTGAATGCACTCGGTGTATGGAAAGGGGTATGTATACTCACGTCACTATGAGCTGAGGGGTGACATAGCAAAGGTCAAGGCCGGACTCCTCATGAAGCACACGAGGACCAGCAACAAGCTGTCTGAGGAATGGAGCCATGTCTCTAGCAATTTGAGATTGTGAGAAGATAAAAGTTGCAATATCCTTGAAGACGAATAATGTTTGGTTGATGAAAGACTGTGGATATGTGGGAGGTGGATAGGTGTTATATGATCCTGAAGTAATAGAAGTCGATGTACTGACGCCCTTCGTCTGTGCCCGTGTTTTTGTTTGTACTCCTTGTATTGTGTTGCTTTCGGGCTGATGGCTAGAATATGCAAATGGCTGAGGCGTGTGGTGACCAACAGATGAAGATCTTGGCGGTTTTAGTGCTGATATATCTGTAAGACTCTTGCTAGTTGTACTAACTGTAGGATTGTTCCCTCCAATTCTGGTGCTGAAAAAAGAAAACTGCTTGAAGTTGAAATCAGGACTTGAGATGGAGCGGTAAAGCAGGTGGCGTTGAGGTAAGAATATAAACCACCAATAATGATATTGACGAGGACAATAAGAATAACCGTAGAAGGGGGGGTATTGAGGGGTGCGTCTTATCTTTGTACCTCTACCTTTGATTCTTGGTCATTCTTTTTTTATTTATTTTTTTCCTTTTTCCTTGGAGGACGGGCTCTCTTGTTGCAATAATAAAGCTCTAGAAAGCCAAGCCCAAGTCAGTTAATCTCTCGTGAATTGTGCGGAACCCGTAAAACACACACCCGAATAGCCTTGCCTGGATCTCAGTCGAAAGTAAAGTATACACCGTGGTAGTATACACGCCCCTCAAGAAGGCTTCTCCCTGTCTTCTTTTTTGGTTGTTGATTTGTTCCTTATTCTCCGTCTTCCTCTTCCTGTCCCCCGTCAAGGCGTAGTCTGGGACCAAAATCTCTCAAGGACCCAAGGGCCTCGAGTACCTGCTGACACACTATAGACAGAGTTGAGAAGAGACGAGAGAGAATGGAGATGGATGGTACGGAATAAACAACTAGATGTGGGTGACGATACAGGCCTTATGGTTCGATTGGCCGGGGCTCTTTATCCTCCCCTTGTTCGTCAGCTTACGGGACGACCCAAGACACCAAGAAGACAAGGAAATCGATAGAGAAGGATAAGATACGGCCTTACCACAGACCCAAGGTAGGTAAGTAGTTAGATCAGGTATCCAAATGAAAACAACAACCCACGTACGACAGATGTTTGTTTGTAGAAGTCGCAGCAATAGATAATTATAGATATAGATTGCCGTCGAGTGGGAGATTGGATATTGGGTATCGTAGTCGGACCGCCGAACAGAGGAGAGTTCAGACGGCGATATAGAACCCAATAATAGATCCTATAAGCCTACTATCTGAATGATGTCGCCGATTCAGAAACTTGTTATGGTTGTAACGGACGGGACACGAAGCTAGCCGCACAAAAAGAAATGACGACTAAAAGGGCAAGCAAAAAATAACAGAATATTAGCTTTATTTTCCAGGCGTGGTCGAGCGGTTGGATTCGATCGTTGGATATTTGATATCCTAGACGTTGCGCTTTTGTCTTATAAGCAACCAAATCCGGATACGGAATAAATATCACAAGATGATTCCACGATGGTTGGTGATGGAAAGACGGAAAACTTCAGCACAAAAATAGCTGCTGAAAATATTCGAAAAGGGGGATATTTTGAAGAATGCTATTTATTGTGGGAAAACAACTTATGAGTCTTTTTTCAGCATGTCGTCACTCTTAAGAAGCAGTAACCCTCCATATTGTTATACGTGAATACCGTAGTTGCCAACAAACTAAAAGGAGCCGCAGCAAGTTCAAACTCAAAGAGGCCTCAATTAACAAAAACATTTGTTCAAGTGCCATTTCGCCCAAAATGGTAACGGCCTATCCACCATACAGTTGTCTCATTGGCTGCCCAACTAGCGGCTTAGACAAAAAATTCCCCAACACAGCATTTTTACATGAGCTCCAATGGTAATTGCCTCCCATCGTCAACATGCCGTATCTATCGTCATAGTGCCTACTAGAATAATTCTTTGGGTGGCGATGATTTACCAGCCCACTAAGAAATAGGAAACAACCCTATTTCGTATTTAAATATGGCCCATGAATATAACCCGAACGTGTTATACCCTAACATGAAGATCACAAAGTTTTAAGTACATAATTACGTGTTTTTGTTCCTGGTTCGATGATGATTTTCAACCAGCTGCAACATTGACGGGCCAGTATTGCATTTCTTGGTGCTTTAAAGAGTGCTTAGAAGAGAAAATAAAACTCAATTCGCTTTAAGGGACGACGTTTCTCGGCTACAAGATGCTACTCTATGACTTTGTAACCCTAAAACTAGTTGACATCCTGATATGTTGCATAGTACCAACAATTCACTGTTGTTTCGGGTTCTTTTGATGCTCAGCAGACCTGATTAACAAGCAAAGGTGACAGTATCAAGTTACCTTTTTGTCCGTTCTCATTCTTCTTTCTTTTTTTCCACCTTAATTCTTGTTGCTTTGAGTCTGAGATCTCTTGGTAGCTATTCACCTGTTTTGTTTGCGCCAAGGTGAGCAAGGTCAGGAATGGACTTCAAAGAGTTCCGAGCTGCGAGAAGCCACTCCGCCTAGTGGTGTAGATCTGCTTCCTTGGGCGTAATTTTTGAGCTTACCATATGGGAGACAAGCTGTTAGTAGTAACAAAATCTTGTCACTATGAAGGAACATTACGTCCTAAGCGACCCCCCTCCAGGCGAAGATTAGTCAGATTCCCAACAGTTGAGTTATATACATATCTAATAGGACAATGTAGGGTTATTCCTCGATTCGAGTCATAAACGAATGAAGACAATCGGGGAATATCATCTGGAGGGCGGGAAGTGGTCGATTTGCGAATCACAACTTTGTATATAATACATGTACATATTAGAGTAGTTGACGCAATTAACGTGTATAAACCAGAACGCGCTAGAAAGAATTTGATGAAGGGCCTGTTTGTTATCGACCCAAACCAGGACCACGCCTGTTTTGTTATAAAAGGGAAGAAAACATACCACAGGGGTCAGTCAAAAAAGAAGCCATGCCTCTGTTGAACTGGGATACTGCTTGACAAGGGACATTGGGAATCTTGAATTTGACCGGGATGGCGGGAGAGCAGGAAGAGCAAAGATGCCATTAGCCAAGTATACCTGACGTTAGTCAAGCTTTAGATGGTCCTAGATCAAGATACAGTAAGGAGAAGTCGGAATAAGACTGCGTATGCGCTCTGAGAAAGTGTAGGCATTCGACCATAGGAAAAATGGGCAAGTATATGAAGAAAAATTATGACAGGCTATGTAATGGGTAGAGATATGTATATATCTAATCACATATCTCTTCCGGGGTTTGCGAGGGCGGAAGAGGAAAAAGAAAAGATTTTTTTTTAACAAAGCTATTAGCCTGTAAGTGGTTCATCTGAGGTTCAAGATGACTTGATTCTAATGAGAACAAGGTCAGGTCTTCCTCCTCCTTCTCATTATTATCAGCCCACGTCCCTTTCTACTACACGTTTATACGCAGAAATGCACTAGTCTAGGCTAATCCGTTCATTCAAGCTTCGGCCGTATACTAAGGGACAAAACATGTTGCTGATATTGTGATCACGGTGCTGTCAAGGGCTATAATAGTAAAAAGGAATGAGAGTTCATGGCATTGTGTCATAGAGAGTTGAGTTATCAGGCCATGAGTCTAGACTTTTTTCATTTTGGTGTTTACAACCGTAAGCTTTGTTTGATTTCTTGACTTGTCATAATAGTGACTGCGCTAATAAATCTATACAAGCCCTAATTGCTGTGATATCTCACAATTATGAGAAGATTTATCTGTACAGTGACTTTCCCGACTGTTTGGTTCAACATATCATCGGATATTACCCAAGAATATTAAAACCAACTCTACATACCTTGATGAACCAAGTTATATTAATGTCAATAGTATTCCTAAGTAGGCCTTCTATAAAGGAAAGTCCAATATTACATAGCGAGGTAGATCTAGACTTATTATGGACAGGCTCTGGTATCAAGAATCACGAAACTATGGTATTAAGACCGTGCTTTCCGAGATGCATTTTCTATTGCGAGGAACAAAAGTTTATTTTCTGCGGCGAAGTCAGTGTCAAACCATGCAATACAATTTTATCTCTTGGGAAATAATGTCCACTTGAGTTTATTGCTGTAGTAGTAGGGATATATATGTGTGTGTATCAGCATAGTGAGAGCTAGTATATATCCGATATTCATGTTTCCTACTATATGCTATTGGAGCCCGGGGCTTGCTAGTTTGGATCGTCCCATTTATCCAATTATCCAATATATGCGGCGTTACAGCTGACTAGGGGGCGTGAAAGAGCCCAATGCTGGTTATATGATGCGGTGATATTACCATTGGGGGACCGAAATGGTAATATTGAGAGGTAGAGCGTAGGCTAACATTACCTACTAATGCCATACTCAGCCTGTATTTCGGGTGCTCTATATGCAATTAGCATTGGCGCACAATGAATAAGTGAATCAATATATCAAATTACAACATCACAGGATATAGTACATAGTTGCATGTAGGCTGCTGGAAGAAAGTACTGTAATCGGAGAAACAAAAGAGGGAATTCCATGTTCTTTTTTGCTTGTTTTTAAAACATATATATGCACATACAAAACATAAATGAACTATGTCCAAGCGGATTGGTTAAATCTGCGAAACACTATCTGCTAAGGCCAGACTGATTAGTAATAGTTGTACAGGCGACTAATGGCAGAATTAACAAGCTATCATTACAGCTGTACTCACTTCACTAATTCATTATATTGATTCACTTAATCATTGTGTGCCAATGCTAATTCCATATATGGAGGTGATTTCCGCCAAGATTCTGATATTTGGTTGTCAAGCAAAGTTTAGTAACCAAGCACTTTAAGCAAGAAAAAAAAAAAGGAAAAAAAAAAGGAAAAAAAAAAAAGGTATAAAAATTCCAATATTACGATCACTAAACTCTAATGGAGGTGGAATACTGCAACATTACTTTACTCTTTACTTATCACTTGGACAAATTGCAACGCGACCAACTTCGCTGACTATCCTGACTTGGTCTTCTCTTTCTCTTCCTCAGTCTCTTTTTACTTCCAGATACAACCATAACCATACCCCAAAGAACCCTTGCTAGCTGCATTTGCAGGTGAGACCAGGGCATTGTATTGCCAACATGGTGGGTAGAGTTGCAGTCGAGAAGGGGCATCGGCGCCATGCTTTCGTAATTGTAAGAGAACCATGGCTTCCCTGTCGTCTACTGCCATGCCCGCCCTCCGCTTAGCGGGTCTCTACTACTAGGATCATAGGATTATTTTCCCTTCTTTTCTTTATTCGTTCCCTATCTTGGAATAGGACTACTGAGATACCCCCAGAACTGACAGGAAGAAAAGCTGCCCATCCGCTTTCTACATGTAGTAGCAAGAGTAATCTTTGTGATAGTGGCGTCAAGTTGGTCACTGGACGATGGTTAGAGAACAGAGAAAAAGATCAGCAAAATCGTATCATGTAAACGGAAATGGACTCGGTATCGGTCTTGTTGGACTCGCCTCGCCTCGCTTGATTTACAAGCAAGGTGTTGACATGTCGTATACAGAAGTAGTATATATGTATGATGGCTCATCCGTTCTCACTTCCACGTCTTTCTTACTTTGAGCGGCTTGTGGCTTGGTGTCTTGGTGGCTACGAATTTGCTATCACCCAAAAGAAGACGGTGCTCGATCATGACCAAGATCATGACTACGATCATATTTATACGCACCATGGTCCAAGTATAACCTCAGCCATGCTGGCTGGTACAAGTATGCAGCGCACGTACAAGATGTGCGTCGCATGCATAAACTTGCCCACTGAGAGAAGAGACTTCCCGCGGTCGTAGTCTTTGCTACAATACTACGGCTCTTAATGTCCTCAATGCTTCAATGGGAGGGCGATCACCGCCAGTTGTCGGTATCTGCGTCCGAGAACAGTCAATATAGCCAACAGAAGACCGTGAGACTTTCTGTATTAAGTCATAGTAAGCTAAACTGTGGTTTGATGCTGCCTTTGCCATGGCTTCCACGACACGAAGAACTCAAGTCGGGATCTTTAAGGAGAGGTTGTTATCTGCTTCTCAGGGTTTCGACCCAGACTTGGGGCCTGATTTCCAGGTCATTCCAGGAGTGGCTCCCAGGGCCTATTCGGGTTTGGCATATTAGTAGTAGTTGTATCCTCTTCTATAGCCTCTACTATGGCGAAATCAAGTTGTATTCTTGCTACTCTGCTGTACGATATCATGCACTGTGCTGTTCCAGTCCTCCATTCTGTCCCCTAGGAAGAAATAGGAAGTACTAGTTGTATTTGTATATATGTATGCATACATTGATAGCCCTTTGCATCGAAATCTCTCCGATGGCCTGGGTGGGATTTCGATAGCGTCTGGAGGACGTGCTTGATGGCCTCATGCACTGATGCACTTATAATGCACTCTGCCCTGTGAATACAACATGCGGCGACCAAGGCATAGAAAAAAAACTGGAGTCTGTACTTTTGTTTGATATGCTTGTTTGTTTATTGCTTCCGTGTACATACAACTATACGCTCTCGTTTCTGTTTATAAACGCTCATGGCTGTATTTGTCCGAGAAAGAGGAAGCAAAAGAGACAAGCAGAGCGGTCTAGATGTCCGGATGAGGTCTTTTTGCTTCGGGAAATATCGACTTTGCATTCTATGGAAACGCCGCTAGGAATTATCTAATATTTATTCGGGACTTCCTGGTCTAGGACAGGTCAATGTTTGCTGTTCTTATAATAATAACCACTTGGTTTGTTCCTACAATTTTCTTAGAATAGCAAGCATGAGCTGATAGAGATATAAAATAAAAACAAACACACCGCTTTTGCACGGTTGGCCATCTAAAACCAGCCTCGAAGATTCTGCCGGACATTTTTGTGATGTCAGCCACCACTCTAAGCCAAGCTGAGGGCCACCAGTTTTTTTATTTGTGTTTTATATCATATTTTACACCACTCAAAACTCTTTGGATTCTATATCTGTATACAATAAATATTATTTTTCTCCCGACAAAAAGGATTGCTAAGGGTTCCTGCTTCCACCGCAAAGGCATCTCGCCCGCTTCCGCTTCCGTTTCCCGCGGCCTGATCAGCCTTCCTCTTTACTTTTCTTATCTGTATACAAAGACAGTAGTTTGTTTTGTATCTGTATGTATTTCCCTCGCCTTCTTCTCCGAAAGACAAACGATCAACAGCTACTTTGGGAACCAAAAGGAACAGGGAACGTAGCTTGGGCATGCTGTGTTTTGCCAACTCAAGCCTGAGCCATGCTCCCATCCCATGGGTATCTAAACGTACTCCTACTAGCAGTGCTCTTATATAACGTACATGTATGTATAGGTACATGCCGAGAATAGACGCATGATTGTGCGTATTGGGCTTAGTCTAAAGTAGGCCTTGCGTTGATATACAGCATCTTGAATACATGTAGTAATATTCGTAGTCATGTACATATATTCACATATAACAACGTTGTGATTGTACTCATGCATTCATTGTATTCCTGTACTCCTTCTGTTACCCGCCCCTCGCGCGTTTGCCAGCCGGGCTTAATTCCTTTATATGCTTTCAAGACTTTGCCCATTGTATCGGTTAATTACCAAGTACACGCTGATAGCTTGAGTTATATAGTTCTTCCATACAGATAGATGCTGGAATTTCGTGCCGCTTTATATCATATTGTACGTGACACCTAGTAGTGTCCATTAAACTAGCCATGATCGTCGTCTCTGTATGTGTTCAGTGCATACAAAAAAGTCTATAGACAAAACTATTAGCAGGCCTGGCCATGCATGTTGGCTCGTCTCTGCATGCAATGTGTTTGGAATTGTGAATATTATGTACTCGAGGCTACATGTCCGAGCAGATGGCCACATTTTGAGCTTATCTCTTTGAATGAAGTTGACAACAGACTCAATACTGATGATATGTTTGTGACTTGTCAACCGCACATTACGAGACGGCGTCTGCGATCGATTGGTACATAGGTAAGCATCAAAATAAGTAGCCGCTAGTATGTAGCAATAGGAGAAAGTCACTTTATGCCTATGGCAAATTTCCGTCTAGTCTACCTATGGATAACTAACGGATAGAAGAAACAGATCTACGGAATTATGGGACACGTCAGTTCACCGACTGCTTTCCGAAAAGAAAAAAAAAAAAGGCAGGGAGGGCATAGATAAACCTAGCCAACAGGAAACAGGCTTGCTATAGGTGGACCTAAATGCACATGCAATATGCAAAAAAGTGTCCCGCAAGATCACGAGTTCGGGTTGAAATCTGCCCACGGTTGGCTCTACGCTATGAGGAACGAGAGGCGTTGGACGTAGTTTCTTGCGGTCTATCAGGTTCTTCTCAGATAGATCCGAAATAGTATTGGCCCTGTGCCGCACCTTGCCTCATTGATTGACACAACCCGAATGATGGCCGTGTTGCATGGACAATGGATACAAACATGTGTACACATACAACTCAATATGCTACTATGCAGATAGAACACTTTTACACACAGTATATATCTTGGTATCAACAAAGATATGCATACATACATACGATACTACATACGACCTAATAGTTTGTGGCCATAACACAAACGGAGTCCAGCAAGATTGTCGGAGATATACAGGTATACGTCTGCATATGTGATGATACGTCCGATGATGAGTATGCACGAATATACAAGTGTACACATATACTTGCCACTTTTACATGATAACGTCACAATACTATATTTCACCCCTCCAAAGGTCCAGACAGATCGTCTTATATTGTAAGGCGCTGTACATACGTATACAGATACAATAGGACACTAACGACGCCGCGAATGTAACATCTGACGATTCTACATGTAAGTTTCTACGTATAGTCGAAATGTTGCCAAGACTATAATGCATATATATAACTTCCTAGTAAATCACAGAAGTAGAAATGGCGTTTCTTAGGGTAACAATTTAACTACGTCTTATGTATATGGAACAGCATTGTTACAATATTTTGATATATATGCAAGAATAATTCAACATTGGCTAAATAGAGCGTCGATTAGTACGTGATTCCAAATGAAATGGAAAACTAGAGGTTTAAGGGTCTTACTATTGTCATGCGAGCTACTATCTGGGTACTTTGAGGTAACTCTAGTCTAAAACTAGATATGTAGAGATGCCTTTTTTTTTTTTTTACAAGGGTAACAAAAAGACAATACTAACAACACCCAGCTAAAACCTGACAAAAAGAAAAAGATGCAAAAATACATACAACACCGGGGATTCGCACGTGGTCACCCACCGTACTACTAGTCCAGCGCTTCACAGTTTAACTAGGGGAGAGCGGACGGATCCCGTGCTTTCTATGAGCTATGGTCGTATGTTGAGATCTGGGGGCTTAGGAGCCATTATAAAGGCAACGAGTTCTCGGCGCGATCTGATGACCTCCGGAATAGTACCTAAGTGAAGTTAAGATTTGAGAACCATAGGCAAATCAAGTCTCTGCGCACATTATGAAGTATTGGTATAATACAGATAGATATATCACAGACGCGAGATATTCACGCAGCTTTTTTCTACTAGCGTCAAACGGAGGGAACCCAACGTTAGAAAGACATCTAGCATCGACATAATCTCAAGTAGCTCAAGTATGCACACACCATAAAAGAAGCAAAGTACCGTGTGTCATGGACTATTATTGCATCAAATCTGTGATTCTAACTGTATCTGTACGCAACCGAGATAAGCCTTGAGTGTCGTGGGAATGTTGGCAACCAATTATTTGTAAGCTTTTCCAAATTCATCGAATAGCTCATAGTCTTCAAATCGTGATAGTACATAACCAACGCTTGATCTATTCATATATATGGCTGGATGTCGTTTCTATATCGATGTATGAAATATGATGTGTATCAATTCCACCATCGAGATCGGGGATAGTAAGAACTTTTCAAGGAATACGGCCGTTAGAGGATCGATAGAAAGATGACAAATTCATATAGTAAGCTCACATACATGTATATATATTGAAACTTAAAAAATCAGATCTAATGCCTGACAACATGATGATGAATAACCTTCATCATAAACACGGAGAATTTAGTTCTAGCAAGCTAACTTACATATGCCATCCGTGATTCCTTGATATATATCTTTGTTTCCGTATGACAAATATTGTATATTCGAGTGTTTTTGACATGCATATCATGGCTTTGATCGAAGTTAAAGCACTAGAAGCAATAGACTTTCGCCTATGTGAAAATCAACCCAAGTTCGGAAGTACATATAAATATATGCGTTAACGTCTTTCGCTACACAGTTCAGATGCTACGATTCCTCCCCAAGGTTCGATTACTTGTAGCTGCAGTCATACACATGTATGTACATATAGCATCTCTTGGTAAGATCTGTTATATGACATCGGAAACTGGGCACATTTGTCTTAAGCTTATAGACTTGATATTTGTAATTTATAGTTGTAATATGTATGATCTGCGTTTAGAACATAGTTATGGTAAATCATACTCATACAAATTACCATATTTTAGTTTAGATGACCCCATTATTCTAAGATATTGCACGATTCTTGTCTTGTTTGTCAGCGTACCTATATATCTGATGTTGGTGCTAAGTACTCATATACACTCTGGATCTCACTTCACTCATCGATAAGGCACACCACACATCAAAAGGATACACTTTAAAATTTATCTTGAATGGTCAACTTGGCTATAAAAGTAAGTATGCTATTGGAACCACAACTACACCTTCTACCGACCATCCCTTTCTTTATTGATTTCACGTTGCGAGTACGTTTTTCTTCTGTAAAAACCCTGCATCATACTCTTCTCTCGAGTACTAGATGTTAGCACTTACGAAGACTTCTTAGGGGCAGGAGTGTTGCCCAGAGCCTTGGACAGGTCAGTAGAGGCGTAGAACTGCTTGACAACGGTCTTGGCAGTCTCCCAGCCCTGGCGGACACCGGGAGGAACACCCTGGTAGGCCATAGTTGAGTCGATGCGGGCAGTCAGCGACGTGAAGATGGACTGCAGGTGCAGGCTCTGGCTGTAGCGGACGCGCAGGAAGGCAGTGTACACGGTGATCAAAACCCACGACCAACGGCGGAAGAAAAGAGCGTATAGAGCCAGCTCTCCCCACAGACCAACTTCGTAGTAGCTGACCAGAGCCATCGAGGTGTCATAGTGGTTGTGGACGAACGACTTCAGAAGACCAAAGTAGCGCTCAGAAGCAGGGTTCTGCTGGACCTTGTTGCCCTCAGAAGTCTCAACAACAGTAGGCGGATACACAGTAGGCAGAATGTTAGTGCGCAGGTACGTGGCCACGTGGAAGACCGAGTAGATAAAGTAAGGCAGAAGAGCAAGTGTAAAGTGAGGCATGAAGAACCAGAGTATTGACATGACTAGATGAAATAGGTTAGCATCACCATCTAGAGATCCCTAGGACTTCAGATACGCGTGTATATTTGATACTGTCTGGCGACGTTCGGATATGACTTACAGAGGTACTGCACATTCTCGTCAGCAGCCATAGCCATAACACCACCGGGGGCGCGCGAGCCTAGCTTTTGGCGGGCCGCAAAACTCTTGTAGACGACGATGCCATAAGTGAGTATAGCGGACAGGAATGCCCAGCGGTAGGTGAAACGGGAGAAGCCGCCATTAACGTTAAGCTTGATGAACTGGAAAATGTAGAGAAGGGTGTTGAAAATCAAAAGAACATGTCTAGAAGGTGTCAAGAATGTTAGCCTAGACCTTTACAAAAAAAAGCATGGTGTCGTTATCGTTCAGCGAAAATGAGGATTTTTTTTTTGATATGGCTAACAGGTATTTTGGTCGTGGGATCCAGCCAGTCACCAGTTGGTCATGTCATAGGACCATTTGAGGTTGCATGTGACGGAGGGAGATATCTGCCTGATCTGGTCAAAATGGCCGCGTGTGTGTAATCCCTCATGTCCCAAACAATCGCTTCTAGTTTGTGGAGAGCGAATTTTCTGTGTCTTGTGAAATTTCTATGCGATTGTCGTAGAAAGTCCGAGATTCGTTTCGAGATCGTAGCTCATTTGAGCTGTCGTTTGTCGATCATCGAAACTAAACTACCGCTATATCGGGACCCTAGAAATGAGGGTTGCTAGGGTTTGCGGCTCGAGCGGCAAAGCTTAGCCAAACAAATCGAGCGCGAGAGGAAGATGGCGAAAGCGATAGAGTGGGGGAGGGGCACTAAGAACAGCTAGAAAAAGCTGCTGCGGCCATAACGCAGATCGCAAGCTGTACTTTTAGGGTGCTCTGGCGACACGAGACAACAAAACACCATGCAGTATATTATATTAGGCGAATCTAGAGATTTTGGAACTTACCCAGAGAACCAGGCGACTTGAAGCAGGTTAGCAAGGGCTGCAGGGAGACAGGCAACCGAGCTGGCTCAACAGCTAGCAGCGATAGCTGATTGATAGCTAGTTTGGAGGCAATGGGGGGGCATAAACATACACTGAAGAGTCTTCGCGAGTTCCTGGAAGCGCTCGGCGAGCGGCTTGTCTGCAGTAGGAGGAGCCATAGTGACTATAGAGAAGTCGAGATTATGCGCGAGAAGTGAAAAGCGAGTCTCGACGTATGCGTTGTGTTGAGGACGGCGTAGCCGGTTTTCTAGGCAAGATGAACGGGCTAACGATGTTGTGGGCGGAAATATATGGGCTAGCAATAGATACTGGGCGATCGATGCAATGGGCACAAGGGCGCTATAAGAAAGCTTTTTGTGCGGCAAGCGTGGAAGCTTTCGGTGATGTTGGAAATGGAGTATGGGGTGACGAGGAAGAAAGTAAGAACACAAAAGCGAGAAAGGGAAAAGAATATATTGGGAGAAATTTCAGGACGAGAAATAAAAAAGAAGAATTAAAAAGAGGGAAAAAAGGTGGTCACAAATGGGTGGCCGTAGGAAAAAGCAAAAGGAAGCAGCTGGCTTTAGGCAATGGGTTTAGTGACCTGATGGATGACAAGAAATCTTTTATTTTTATTTTTATTCTTTATTTTTTTGTAGCTTCTACACAATAGTAAAAAGCAAGACGTAATCAGGAACGAGGAAGTACGACTTGATGCCAAGTTGAACCTAAGTAGTTAGCTAACAAGAGCAAGTCAAAGCTGCTGCAAGCAGAGCTTAGCCTACTGCTGCCTTACTGGAAGCAAAACAAAGAGTAGGCTGGCTAAAAAGCGGCATATCAGGCTCTGCTTCGATAGCCGTTTATTTCAAGGTGTCATCTACGGCAGTTATCCTCAAGAAAGCTATGGTGTTCTCTTCTTTCAAATCCGGGCTCCAAGGTTGGGCTTTCGCTTCATCCATACCAGGCTTGGTTTTTTAGTACTATTTTTTTTCCTTGTTCCCCTCTCAACAAACGGGATTAGGTTTTGGGGGGCATCTTACTTGCTGTCTTGGGCTTTAATATGGCTGGCTACAGGGCCCTCAAGAGATATTTCGAGCAAAAAGTATCAATACACTGGCAGGCGGCTTGTCGATCGAGTATTTCTGGCCCCCCTGAGTCTCGTTTTTGGGACTTATCAACCAAACCATAGCTATACACGTACAGATATACATATGTATCTAGATGGCCTGCATTACATATTCTTCACAGGTAGCCTGATCTCAGATGATTCGACATGCAGTTGCAATGGAACGACACCGAATGCAATCGTCAATGCTGACATAATTACATATCGACACATATTCCATTCTCTCATAGCCGCTGATCCCGTAGTCTATATCACGGAGCCTTAAAACGTTTGCGTCTTTGTTTTTGGTTAAGTGCATTCCAGTGTCGTGTGTCTATTTGCTAAGATTGTCCAAGTCTGTTTTATCCCTACAATCATGTCTTGTCTGCATTAAGCTGCATACGTATTTAGCTTCTTTTTTTTTCTTTCTTTTCTTGCGATGAGGCTGAGTTGAAGCTGGCTGAATCTCGGACCTGGCTATTATAGAGCACTAGTATGGCCTTACAGTAATATCAGGTGTATGTACACTGTCTACACACAGCTGAATTCTAAGAAATGCACAGTGTCTATATACCTTGGCTTGCGAATTTGAATTGAACCAGTATAGCTGAAGTGAGGGGCGGCTCTTGAACGCCTCTTTAGCTCGGTTTTGCTCTAAAGCCGAACAGACTACTATGGACGATATAGAAAGCTTCTGGTGAAGCAAGACATGATATATTCAGTGTTCATGATTCCGTAATAAAGACAGTAAAACGCCACTTTCATGGCCGGGCCTGTTCGTTTCGAGTAACATTATTATATTTCGTTTAACGTCTTGAGCAATAAACGATATCAGATTGTTTATCCCGTCGCAACAGAAACACGTTTGATATGGAATCAACGTCATAAACAACATTAACTATATTGCATACAACATCAGCCTGTCTAGGATGTGACGTCGCTGTCACGTTCATAATCATACGTATACATTAATGCATAATACTTAATGGCCTTTCCGGCCACTGCCACGTCGGCCACGATCTTTACTGTACGGATGCCAAGTCGAAGAATCCTGTGCTGGTCCTGACGGAGGTCCGTGGCCTCCTCTATGACGATCTCTATTCCGGCGTCCACCATTCCCGCCTGCTCCGCCCGTATTAGACCCGGGGTATTCTGGAATTACCATTTCTTCCTCCTTTTCATACTCTTCGTACTTGTCATCAAAGTATTTCCCTATCTCTATGGCTTCCAACTTGGAACTCTCAACAGAGAATAGGAATCGCGTAGTTCCCTCGGGTCCAGACTGGTCTTGTTGGTTTTTGGGACCTGATAGTGGCGGCGGCGAAGACACTGAGACTAGATTGGCATCAGCATCGCAGATACTACATCTTGAAGCATATCTCTCTAGGTCTGGATTTGAATCAACCTCGGCGTTGATGTCGATCTTCAATTTGAGAAACTGCTCAAGATTAAACCGCGCCCCGAGAAGAGTCATCTTATGATGCTGAGTGTATAAATCAAGCATATCCAAAACTGTTTCTATGACATCCGCGCGTCTCACATGGAAACGCTCCATGTCTATGCCCTTGATAGCTTCGATGTGTTGGCCTGTTACTAGGGCTGTAAGTTCTAGTATGGCAAGGACCATGGCATATGTCTCTTGTTTTATAGGGATTAATGTCTTGTACATATCCATCATCATTTGATACGCAATCTCAAAAAACTCAAAGCCTGCTCCGCCTGGTATCAAATGTCGAGTGACTTTGGCAAGGTGCTTTTGCGGATGCCGAACTCGGAAGTTGAAGCCTAGTGTTTCTAATATCGTACGCTCGAGCTTAATCATGATATTCGACTGTCTTTCTAATGACTATATGAGAGTTTAGCAGATGAGTAATATATTTGGGGCCTAGACGTACATACAGTGTCATCTGGTGTGATCTGATGGTCGGAAGATTTGAGGTTATGCGCCGCGCAGAGTATGTCCTTGGATTTCTTGATAGTATCCTCTACTTTGCAGGCCACGAATAGAGATGCCAAAGCAGCTTCGTAATAGTTATGTTCCGGTGAACTTAGTCGAGACCGATGATAGTAGCAGGCGGCCGTATCGAAGGTTCGGATGGGGCTATACACTTGTGATTAGAAACTTAACATACAAGTTCTAATTACAACTTCGATACTTACAGCTGCAGAGCCAATCTGACTTTATCGATTGTCTGAATGCCTTGAATCCGAGATATCTCTTCGTTAGGCGGCGTATCTGCCGATTCTCTGGATAATTGTTGCACATGCTGTTGCAATATATATTGTACTGGAACGACTCTATGGCCCGGCATGGGCCCCTTATACGGCTCCGAGTCGGCTTCTATAGTCTGAACAACGGGATCGGGCGTTGGTATACGGATTTGCTGTGATTTTTGTTGTTGCTGTTGTTGTCTGTTATGAGCGCCGTGGCCTTGTGCTTGGTTGCGCGCCGAGTTGTTTCCAGGCCATTGGCCATTGCCGATTCCATGGCCGCCAAAACTCCGGTTACCACGGCCACCTCCGTGTCCGCCATGCTTTAGTGCGTTCGGTCCTGTCGGCACATGTTTGCTCCCAGCGCGGGGACCCTGGGGAGGCATCAGTCGAGGCAGATGTAACTTGTCTATAATTCGAAGTAGTAGAGAGAGCTTCAAGCTTCGGTTAGCTCTAGTCGCGTTGTGGAAAGTCGCGTTTCAAAATCGGGCTGATTAATATAGTCAAGGATAGTCTTGGGATGATCGCGATCTCAAGAGAACCGAGTAAATAATTGGTAAGAGATGGAGCAAATTTAGCGACAGCTTTGAAATTGGAGTTCGTGATATCCAGCGGCATACCAAATTGCAGAGCGAACCATGAGAAAAATTGGCGCCACACCAAGCTAATCATGCGCCACATGTCCTATCTAATGCCACAATATCATGTCATAGCTTAGGCTAGCTTAACCTGATTACAACATGATGTAGCAAACGCTCTTCGTTTGCCTTGAAACAAATGCGCCGCCCATCCTTTTCAACTGGGGTTCCTCGACTAATATAAGTTGATCTCCCAAATTCTGGAAACATCATCCTCGAAACTTCTTCATCGGCCTGCCTTATATCGCGCAATATTTACTATCACTACTCCCAATCCGTGAATTATATATGTACATCATGCGTTCGCAATTGATTTCCACTACTATATGCGCCCTATGGGCATCGACTACAGCTGCTACGCGCATCATGCCCCTTGTGCCCGTATCAACTGACGATACTCCTCTTCCAGTTGTGATCTGGCACGGTGCGTCATAATAAAAGCACCACCATCACACGAACATCAGGCTAACCTTCGCAGGGCTTGGCGATGCTTTCAATTCCGAGGGTCTCCAGAACGTAGGCGAAGCTATTGAATCTGTCAATCCCGGCACATTTGTTTACTATGTGCAACTCGGCGCCGATGCAAACGCCGACCGTTCAGCTTCTTTCCTTGGAAACGTCACACAGCAAATCGAAGAAATCTGCGCTACTCTTGCCACTCATCCCATCATCTCAACCGCTCCAGCTATTGACGCTATTGGGTTCTCGCAGGGCGGTGCCTTCCTACGCGGCTACATTGAGCGTTGCAATAACCCTCCAGTGCGCAGTCTTGCGACTTTTGGATCGCCGCATAATGGCATCTCCCGCTTCCACGACTGTGCTGTCGCAGATATCGCTTGCCATAGTGCTATGGCTCTACTTCGCTTCAACAGCTGGTCTAACTTTGTCCAGTCACGTCTAGTGCCCGCGCAATACTACCGTAACCCTAGTGACTATGACAACTACCTTTCATCGTCCAACTTCCTAGCTGACATCAACAACGAGCGTCATGAGAAGAAGGAGTCATACAAGGAGAACCTTTCCTCATTGTCTAACCTTGCCCTTTACATGTTTGAAGATGACACTGTTCTGATCCCCAAAGAGTCGGCCTGGTTCACGGAACCTGATGGCACCAAGACAACTCCTCTTCACTCTCGCAAAATCTACACTGAGGACTGGCTTGGTCTTCGTGCTCTAGACAACAAGGGAGCTTTGGAGTTGCGTTCCGTTCCTGGTGAGCATATGAAGATCAGTGATGAAACTATCAAGGAGGTTGCCGCTGATTTCTTCGGACCCGTTGGTCGTAAATTCAACCATGAGGACTCTATCTCCGAAGAGCTATAGTTTCATCTTTTATAGTCGTATCTTTGCTCCTTTTACACTCTATTTCGCTACTTGATTTCCTTCGTTAAATAATGCAGTCTGGAGACCAGTCCAACTTTTGAATATAATATGTGTTTGAAACCAATCATATCATTTCTGATTACCAGCATGTCGATATATCTTACTTGTGTCATGAGGGGGTAACTTCGTCGTAACATTGAGGTTCATAACTAGTGTATATGCCTTTTGTATGCAGGTAATAGCTTATTGTGCATATTTGCCGCTAATTCTACATGAAGCTGTTCTATGTGCTTCGTTAATCGTACAGAATGATTCGTCCTCTCTCCCAATCTTCTCTCATCTCCGGTAACAGCCCCTCTCCTCCACTCCTATACACCTATGCCACCAGGCATATCCTTCATAGTACATTTTTGGTGGGCTCTACCAGCATAAGGACTGTATACTGCCAGGAACTATGTAATAAAGAAACATGAGAATGTACACGACCGCTTGAATATCAGTCACAAATACAAGATATGAAAAATAATAAAAAAAAGTAGAAAGAAAATAATGAACGCTCCTCGGATACCCTTCGCCAAAAAAACAGAACTCGAACGGCTTTAGACGATCTCGCCAATATCGATGTAAGGAGGTTTCCAGGGCTGAGCAGAGCTGTTATACATGTCACTAGGTACACGTACAGTTTCGCCAGGACTGTATAGATACCAGGCTTTCAGCGCATTCATGCTGGCCTTGAGTCTAGCTTCGGTCTGACTAGCACCAACTCCCTCTCCCAACTTGTCAGTACCGGAGTAGATACCGACGACGAATACGGGCGTCCGTGACAACCGGCCGGTTTCACTCTCCATACGCGCTACAGGCGCCTCGAATCCCTCACGGGCACAGAGCTTAGCTAGCTCAGCGGTAGGCAAGCGGAAGCTGAACATTTTCTCGATGGGAAGCGAGCGGGACTGTATATGGCTCTTGACGAAGGCCTTGGCAGCATCACGGCCACGGTGAATGTAGATACCACCAACAACTGATTGGACGAGACCAGCCATGGCCTTTGCTCTATGTGATAGCCACTCCTCTTTCTGGGCTTGGACGATTTCACGAGGGAGTTTGCCAACCTCAGATCCAGGGCCGGTCGCAGGACCATCAGGAGAGGCAGCATCACCAAAAGCATCATCTAGCACAGTTCTACTACTGATACTACGACGCCAGTTGTATTTCTTTGAATTGACAGCTTCTTTGCGCACGTAACCCCACGAGCGCATCTGAAGGCCCTTGTTAGGGTCCCGTGAGAATTGCAGCAGACCCGGGTCGACCTCACCACCCGGCTCAACGGCAGACTCGACACCCCATTGCTTGGCAATAAGTGAGAGGGCGTCGGGGCCAGCATAGCCACGCATGACTTCGTACAATATCAACATGGGCAGACGAGGGTACTTGCAGATCAATAATTCGGACATGTGATAGTTGATGACACTACTTCCCAGATAGGCGAGGTTGGCATTGTTGAACTTGGGGTTCTCATCGGCGGAGGGGTCGACAAGGGCGCGGGCCAACGTGTGGATAGGGAACTTTTCTGTGAGGCCGAGACGAGCGTGGAGAGCATGTAGCTTGGCCGACTTTAGGGCAGCTTCAATGGGCGGCGAAGGGTACGGGCTAGTAGCATCGGGAGAAACGCCGTCGGGGTTGGTACCAATGGCCGGGCGAACGTCCTCGAACGACGGCAGAGAAGAGGAGGGGGAGGAGAGAGCCGTCGTCTCAATGGTCTCGGGGACAGAGTCGGGAGCAGTGGTTGTTGACTGGAAACGAACAAACTGGGCCACGGCAGGCGATACTCTCGATCTAACAGCCGCTCCGGGAGTAGCAGCAGCCAATTGGCCTACCAGCTGCTGGACTCTTAACCGCTTCATCATTTTGCTTTTCGAGAGGGTGCCACAACTCGGACGGGACCGGAGATTGGCAGGGTAAGAGTCAATATAGACTAGCAGAAGAAGGAAAAAAAGAATCAGACCGACCAGTATGCCCTCGATCTGGCCGTCAACGTTCACAATCGGAGAAAGAACAAACAAAAGTGCGGAAGTCGTTCCTCTCACAAGTCAATAAAGCCAGCAAAATAACTGGCAAAAAATAGGAAGAAACTTCGATCGTGAAGGCGCCGTCGTTCGACGAGGCTTCCTTCAAACTCTATTGGACCAGAAAAAGTTTCTCTGCTCCATATGGTAGTTGCTGCTACGCTTCGCTGCTAACAAAACTAACTGGAGCCGCTTTTTTCCTAAACAAGTCGTGTGAGCTTTTTATTGGCCGTTTTTTGACTACTAAACCCACCAAGGCTACAGAAAAGCCAGGGTCCACAAATCGGTATGCTGTGCGGGACCTCAGATTCAGCCGACGTATATCCGCCCTAGCCATTCAGAGACATCGCCAATTAGCTGACAGGCCGGCTTCCTACGGCGACCCTCATAACCTACTACCAAAGAACTAGAAGAGCTAAGAGCAAAGATAGTGGTCCCTCATTCCGAATCCCGACTATTTCACCCACTCCACGCTAATCATCAGATAAATATACAGTCATGGTAAGTCGTTGATTCAATGCTCAATTAATTCAATGCTAACTTATTTGTAGGGCGGTGGTGGAAAAGTCCCGTGAGTCTCTCGACGTCCCCAACGAAACAAAAACAAACGGAATAAATGCCTCGATAGCTCCTAGTCTTTCGGCAATCCGGCGCCATTTGTTCGCAAAGACGTGTTGAAGCTAACATATCTCATCTTCGATCTCAGCTACCCGAAGCACGTCTGGTCGCCTGCCGGCGGCTGGTACTGCCAACCTGCTAACTGGAAGCAAAACACGGCCATCATGGGTCTAGTCATGTTCGGTATCACCGCCGTCGCCTGGACTGCCAGTGCCGAGCTCGAAGTGCGCTACAAGAAGCCCGAGCCGGGCCGTTTCTACCCCAGCAGATAGTGAGTTTTAGACCCCCAAAGATAATATGTAGCTGTTTGCTCTCATACGGTCATACATGTGCTAATACGATTGTAGTTGGTCGAGACAATTGAGAGAATGGGATGCCGAGGACAGGGCGGCGGCGGCTGCTGCGGCTGCAGAGAAGAAGCCATAAATTATCCTCTAGTGTTTGTATACAAGCGTATAGCTTGTGTTGTATCTAGCGAAGCGACAGAACCACCCTCCGCATAAGCATGCGAGGCAGCCCATATCACCAGTGTACAGAATATATAAAGAATCCAGACTCTGCTGAGGCGTTATCTGCCCAGCATATTTTCATTATCATGCATGTATCCATGAAGCTAGTAGTAGTTTGTGCTCAAACAGAATATGTAGAAAGGTCATGGTCCCACTGCTCCGCAGTATAAATGCGGTGTTTCAACGATATCGGAACCATATATCTCGTGAGTAACACCACCATAAGACGTCATCACACAATCGGGTCTGTTGGTCAACTCAATGGACCGATCAATCGTGAATATCACATGTTAGCAGCTGCTTCAATACCGTTCAACGGTGCTTTATACAGCTGCTAATTAGCTCTGACAGCTCCTGGCAGTCCTTGACAGCTGTCAAAATAACACAACCAACAACCGCGAATCTTTACTGTCCCATCGCCTATATCCTACATAAGAGCAATAGTTTAGCCTTCAATGTATCTCTAGCAAAAAGCCATTGGGCTCCAAATCCGCGCTTTTGCTACTCACCCAGCCCTTTCCTAGCCTGCTGAGGCCTTGAACCCTCCTTGTGTCTCTTCAAACCCTCCCCCCTCCCACCTATCCGCCATGTCGCTTCTTCTCGCCCAGACTCGCCGCACCGTTTCGCAGCAACTACATGCATCCGCCCGGCGCCATGCCTCGACAAGCACCGCATCCAGCAGCGGCTCCGGCTTGAAATTCTCCGCCTATGCGACCGGTCTAGCTATTTTCGGTACCGGCGCCTACCTATACGGCACCGACAGTCGTGCCTCGGTTCACCGCTACGTAGTACCGCCCATGCTCCGCACCATCTTCCCGGACGCCGAAGACGCCCACCACGCTGGTACGGCTGCCCTCCAGACACTCTATTCGCTGGGCTTACATCCGCGCGAACGCACGCTAGACACCGCAGAGCTGGCTACCAGCGTCTTCGGTTCGCGACTATCGAACCCTGTTGGTATCAGCGCCGGTCTTGACAAGCAC
Organism: Davidsoniella neocaledoniae; assembly: GCA_009806295.1. Classification (NCBI taxonomy): domain Eukaryota; kingdom Fungi; phylum Ascomycota; class Sordariomycetes; order Microascales; family Ceratocystidaceae; genus Davidsoniella; species Davidsoniella neocaledoniae. The sequence continues at coordinate 25,266 of RHDR01000214.1, forward strand.
GCAGATATCCCCGATGTTTTGTTCGATCTAGGTGCTGGTGTCGTTGAGGTCGGCGGTTGCACGCCTCTGGCTCAGCCTGGAAACGACCGTCCACGTCTCTTCCGAATCCCCGTGCTCGAAGGCATGGTCAACCGCTACGGCCTCAACTCGCACGGTGCCGACGCCATGGCTCGGAAGCTTCGCGAACGCGTGCTTCGCTATGCCCTATCAAACGGATACACCGAAGACGAAGTGCTGAACGGTGAGGCGGGTGTTCCCGTCGGTAGTCTGCGGGACGGCAAGATGCTGCTTGTCCAGGTGGCCAAGAACAAGGCTACCGATCAGACGGATGTCGAGGCGGTGGCCCGCGACTACACATACTGCGTTAAGCGGTTAGCACCCTATGCCGACGTCCTCGTCGTCAACGTCAGCAGCCCAAACACTCCCGGTCTCCGTGATCTACAGGCTGTCGAGCCACTTACTCGGTTGCTAACCGCAGTCGTCGACGAAGCTTCCAAGACCTCACGCAAGACTCGCCCCAAGGTCATGGTCAAGGTGTCGCCTGACGAGGATGAGGCTTCGCAGATGGAAGGCATTGTGCAGGCTGTGTCTCTGAGCGGAGTTGACGGTGTTATCGTCGGTAACACCACTAGCCGCCGGACAGGCATCGTGCCGCAGGGCGTCCTCATGACGGGCCGTGAACAACGTGCGCTACAAGAGACCGGCGGCTACTCTGGACCTGAGATGTTCCCGCGCACGCTAGAGCTAATTCGTCGCTACCGCAAGCTCTTTGACGAGGAGTCTGCTAGCAGCAAGAAGGACAGATTGCCACTGTTTGCTACTGGAGGCATCACTAACGGCAAGCAGGCGCTGGATGTCCTCAACGCAGGTGCTAGCGTTGCCATGATCTACACGACTATGGTGTATAACGGCGCTGGTACTGTTAGTCAGATCAAGAAGGAGATGAACGCTGAGATTAATAAGTAAAGCATGTTTTAGAGAGTCATTAGAACAAAAGCAAAGGAACCTGAAATGAAATCCGGTAAAGATAGAGAATTCGAGTGACTTGCGGCGCTTCATGGCCTAGAGGTCACTCCATGTTGTATAAAATGTATGAGTTTGTACCAAAATACTAAAAAGAGAATCCACCAACCCAATATCGATGTCTCTCCCATCCAATCCGATATGCGCCTATTGATAAAAATAATCAAATCAAAACCCAGATACCCCATCATTGCTAATATATTAGGTCATAAAAAAACATAAAAGGAAATATTAGATCTGTCCATAGCCATGGCAGTTATGTGTGTGTGTGATATAATCTTGTGATCACATGATGTTGTGCTGTTTAGGTAAAATGGTCGCCCTCCCCAAGCTTGTTGGGGATGATTCCCTTGCGCAACTTCTTGCGGAACTGTTCGTGCTTAAAGGCGTTGTACTTCTGTTCCCGTAGCTTCTTCTTGCGTTCGTAGACGGCACGGATACAGGCACGGACCTGTTCTTTGCCCTCGTTATAGTTCGCCTGGGCTAGATCAGCGACTTTGTCAACCTGTTCCGGTGTGTATACAAAGTTCCACGTGCTCAGGTAGTCCGTAGTCCGAGGGTCGACACCAGGCACTTTGTCATTGGGTAGCAATGGCAGATATATAACAGCTAGACCGGAGGAAGGCGACAACAGGTCTTCACTGGTAAAGTCTGTGACGGCCTTTGATGGCGGAAGGTCGTAGGAACTGTCCGTCTTTTCTTCTGACGTTTTTCCAATCCAGACCGTGCAGTAGCCTAGGCCATGTTCCTTGGGACTCGCACCTGGCTCCGATATGCTCTTGCGAGAAGCATCATCATTCTTTGCTTTACTGATATTAGAATCAGCCACTGTGCTTGTATCTTTCGATGCTTCCAGGATCTTCCTTCCAGCTTCCTCGGATGAGACGCCCTTAGGCCAGCCAATTCCTACAGGCCAACCACGGATCTTGCGCTGGCGAGCGTATCCATCTGTCACAGCAAGCCAGTTGTCGTTTTTGATGTCGGCTGAGTTGTCAAAAGCAATAATGACTTCGACGTCGCGTCCTGGGCGTAGAAGTGGATAGATGGGGAGGTTGTTCGACATTCCGGCATCCATCAACTGGATGTATTCGTCGTCCAAGACGCTGTCTGGTGTTGTCTTCGGTAGTTTTCCGTGCATCCCGTAGGCAAAGTTGGGTAGTGTAGCAGGCTCGATAGGATGTACCTTGCTAAGGTCAGCACTCCGGCCAGTGATTAGCTCGTCAAAAGGTGTGAAGCCACTTAGACTACGCACTAAAGGTTTGATCTCATTATAGTAATGATTGAGTGTTGCGCAAAAAGCGCTGCCAAATATGCCCATGAGCAGCGGCATTCGGATCTCAGGAAGATGGAACCCGTCCTCCTGTGCCACGTCATTTCCGTTTTTGAACTTGCGGCCAAGGGCCCATGTGGGAATTCCAGCAGAAAATTCTTCGCAGAAGAACTCGTATGGTGTGATCTCAAACCACTGGAACCAGGACTCCCTTTGAGCAATACTCTTCTCAAGTTCGGTAGATTGTCTATTCTCGACGCCATCTAGCTTGGGGATTTCGTGACGAACGGCAGTATATATGGGCATTGGAGCTTGGCCATAACGAATATACTTTTGCTGGTTAGATAGCTTGAAGTTGTCCTGTTCAATGCCAAGGTGGCCTCTAGGAACAAGCAAACGAGAAGACAGGAGGATACCATAAATATCGACAAGACCAATCTGGGCGTTGGTATCACCCTTGAGCTTTTCCACCATACCTTCAAGTAAGAACTTGTTTGTGGGTGCTGAGCTCATGGCATCTAGGGCGACAGGGGGGTAGGCAATATGCACGCCAAGTCTATCCTTCAGGTGGTCTAATACTTTAGTCACCCTGCCACGAGATAACGTTGAGTTATATATAGACTGTAGCCAACAAGATCCACTAACGCCGGCAGTGTAAGTGATGCAGTCAAGAAGACCATCTTGCTCAGCAGCGAGCAAAGATCCGGCACCAGCCACAAGAGCTCTCAGGCCACCTCCAGATCCACAGAGAGCGACAGTAGGCACATCATCAGGATTGACGTTTGCCTCCTCAAGATCTAGATACCGTGCCAGAGCGACAGCTGCCATCTTGCGCCGTCTCGAAAGGAACTCCTTCTCTTCCTCGCACAAGTCGTTGGACACGCGTACTTTGGCAGCATATCTTATTTCGGGGTTGGCGATGGGATCATGGGCTTCTTGCCATATCTGGTCAGCCAATGAGCCTGGGGCCATTGATAGTTCACGTTGTAGTTTGCGTAGATACGCAGGTACTAGACGGGACCATTCTGGTAGTATCAAGTCTACAATCTTGTCAGATACTGAAGCCCACTCGATGTCCATAGAGTTGGAAAACCCTTCGAACTTGATCGCAAAGTTGGTCCATGCTGTGTCCAATGGCAGTTCTGGTAACCCTAATGCTGGCGATGGAAACCCAGAAGATGGCGTTGTTGACGAGATTAATCTCGAGCGAGAGGTGGGCTTTAGTTGGTTGAATTCATCTGAAGGATACAACCACCAAATAAAAAGGAGCGATGATAGTACAACTGCTGATTTGGAGTTTTTCTTGTGAGGTGGCAGTTCAACCACAGGTCTCTTGGACGATGTGAACAGTTCACGATAAAAGGACCCTGGAAGCGGCCGGCCACCTCGCCGGCAGGTGTTACCAAATGGTCTATGACCTCTGGAAAGGCGGTAGGTTTGTGGCAGTCTTGTGGTCTGATAGGCTCTTCGAGCGAACGATGAGACCCGCGGCATTGTTTATGGCGGGCTTTACTTTTGGTGCGATGGGTGCCCACAGCTAGATTGTTGGCAGGTTTGATTCAGGGACCTGTGGCTTCTAAGATGTGAAGCAACACATGTGATGGGGAGGGGGGGGGGCTTGATAGGTCGGATGCTGTGGCAAAAGTGTCTAAGACGAGATGAAAGAAAACAAATCGAAAGCAAAGAAAGTTGTCAAGGACTAATGAAATAGTGAAGAAGAGCAAATAGAAGTGGCAATTGTCTGGTTTGTGGGGACTGGGAAAGAGACCAAAATAAAGCGTTTTCAACGAGGCTATCAGAGGTATGGAATGTTGAAGCTCAATAGCTTTGTTGTCAGTCCATCACACTGGCCAACTCATTCGATGTTGTTGAGGCCATCAAGCGCTATAACTTGTTGATAAGTCGTCCCACCAGTTTGAAATAAACCATGTCTGTTAAGGAGTACTTTGGTTTATACTGTAAGTTAGGCGGTCAGCATTGTACCTCATTATGCCGGTTCATGGCATGGCCAGGAACGGCAGGCATGGTCGCCAACGCCATCACATGATTGGCTCTAGTCAGCTGCAATTCACAACCTACCCGAGTCTTCGGTTCAGTACTAACGAAAGATTAATAAAAGACCGAGAGGCTCGCTACATGTTATATAACGACAGCTCAACTCAGGAGGATTGTGTCGATAATTGACAAGAATGATGGCTTTGTGAGAGTGAAAGCGTTGAATATAGCAAGTTGCCTTGTAATTTCAACATTGCAAGTACGGCATCTAGACGTTGTATAGCAAAACTTCATAACCTCTATCTGACAATACGATGGGTCGTATTCGCGTTTGTATCTGTATAGCTAGTCCCGGTTATTCTATATGTAGAATATCAAAGTTACAACGCCACTCGGAAACTTCCTTCTGATTTTGTTGCAACGCTATGCCAAATCAGAATCGCTATCCCAAATATTAGGGTTTATTGATAACCCTAAACATGGCCGGTAATACTTGACAAAAAGAGGTCGATAACATTCGATCGGTAACCATGTGTGTTATTCCAACGCGTACATAAAGCATGCAATATGGACAATCAACACCCTACACGGCATTGGATACCGAAGGGCGCTGGCAGTATTGCTGTATACGACCTATGGGCTATCATATCTGTAAACATGATGTTGGGAAAGATTTACTTGGTATTGTTGTCTTGATGAGTTTTTGCGCTGTTGCGTCTTTTCTATCTACAGATATGTGTACAATAACTACTTTAATAAAATCAAACCGGGGGTTCCCTTACTTAGGACAGGTGAGTAAGTCAAAGGGTTCTTTCGATAAACAAAAAAAGGAATACATTCTAATGACAAGGCTGACAAAGTAATAAAACACATTTAGAAAACCTGTTAGAGCGCGTGCCCACGATACAAGATGCCCTGCATACGATGGAAAAGCTTAGATCACCACACAAAATAGAAGAGATGAAAGCAGGGGCGTTGAGCGAAATTCATATTTCGACTAAACGGTGGCTAGAATCTGAATTAGGGTTTCGCATATCGGTGATCTGCGATGCCAATTTTGAAGTAAACCTGCTCTGTCTGAAATATGGTGGTATTTGCTATCTTGTCTACAACTGATCGGCCATAATGATATGTATTTAAGTTTCTCCGAAGTTCACAACTATGTTCTAAATACGCAGAATAAACAGAATAAACAGACTAACCAGGGCTACACAGCGAGACATGTGCATAGACGTCTTAGTATACTGTGTTTTGCTGCGTGAGGTTGGTGGTGGGAGGTGGTAGTACATACATATGTATAATATATGTGGAAGTTTTGATGCTAGCAATTGAGCACGAGCACACGAAATATATTTGTATGTTAGTATGTAGCTGTATAACATAGCAGATCGGTAAATTGCGCATGGCTGATGAGTGATATTTAATTTACATGCATTCATTTAGTCTGGACTGTGCGTGCACATAATGTACTATAGTGGCATGCATATGGATCACAAGGGAGCAATGTGTTATATTCTGCTGTACAGATATACTTATACACTGTATGTATGTACTATACTGATAAATGTATAAAACTTGTAATTTACAATACGATACTATGCATCCTGTAAGGTTCGTATATGTAAGGAAGTACATACAGATATGTATCAAATGACAGCTATTGTTCACGATGGATTCGTGTATGAACACCTTTCGAGGCGCTGCAACCTTTATTGGATGCAGCATATCAACGCCCGGAGGCAAATTTTGATTCATTTGGAAGACTTTGAGGGACAATGAGGGACAGTTGATACAGGCTCATATTGAGTGGCTAGGTGCCTCTGACAGCTCGTATATGCCTAATAGAATAGGTTGTAGTGTGGTAATATGGCATGGTGCGCCCATAGAACGCAACTATGAAGATAATGTCAGCGGCGATGCATGATAACGTCGTATATAGCTCGAAACGATGCTGTGGCAACATTCTTCTTAAAGCGCTCTATGAAGGACACAATCGAAACAATCATTGACAAGTCGTCACTTAGGGTTTAGTAGAACTTCCAGAGCTTTAAAATTGGTTGACTTGTTCTAAACTGGTCTTACAACTAGTTGTAGTTATTAGCACTAGATCTAAGATGTGGATGGTCACTGCCCCTTATATTATTAGCCAGGGTCCAAACCAAACAAAGCCCAAGCCAAATTCGAGCTCTGGAACCCCTGACTATAGTGACGGGTCCACGCTATCTCCCTTTGGAGACTAGTTCAAGAACATATCCCCCCTTTTTTCTTCTTCTCGGGAGCTATAAGACTGCAGAACCGGCTATGTAGGCTGTATGATAGTGACTTGCTGCAGAAGAAAAGGTGGAAGAAGGTCCTCACGGCCTCAAGATCAAGACCTTTCAAGGGACCATAGCAAGGAGAGCCATCCCCCAATTGCAATCCCAAGTGCCCAGAAGCCTGGACCACCCTAGTCGCACCCCCGAAAGTGCCAATTTCACCAAATAGCAGTACATACTATATACACATGTATAGCGAAGGGAAGGGAGAAGATTGCACCGTGAACCGTATAACGGGAGCACTGCATGTAGTGCGACCTGCAGCTGTCGATAGGGCACTTGGGACTTGAAGGGTAACGCTAAGCAGTAGGCTGGCTGGTTGGGCTTGGGCTTAGGCTTGTCTGGCGATGAATAGAGTCAGTTCAGAGTAGGAGGTGGAGCGGTAGGAGACGAAGAGGAGATACTTGGTGAGAGAAAGAGGAAATGAGAGCTTGCGGTGGATATGGCCTCACCCGTAACAATAAAAATACCGTTGGCCTAGGAACAAGCAGAAGCAGCGACTTGGGATCCGGTGATTGGATGGCAAGCTCTCTCTGGTCTCTCTGGAACAGACTTTGTGGATATTTGGTGTTGTCAGTTAGTTCCTCCTTTGGTCCCTGGTTAATGCTCCCTATACTGGCGAGCTATCAAGTAGAAGCCAATGTTACCAAGCCTGTAAGCTTTGTAGGCCTACAAGGCCTACAGAGAGCTAGAGGGCTGCAGATGGCAGAGCCTTCAGAGGCTGTAGCTAGTGAACGAATGCTACGACAGTGCGTTAGCCCCCCTTCTAGCCAGCTCCTTCTTCCTGGCTCAGTAGCCTTGGAGGCAGATTTGGGCCGCCTGTTTGGACCTATGTACCATCGTTGCTATGTCCATTCCAATTACAATTCTAATTCTCATTTCTGCTTGGGGGTTCTCTTCACGTCTTTGTCCGGCCTTGATATCATCAAACCTTCTTTCTTTCCTTCCTCTTCCCTTTCTTCTTCCATTGTGCTTCTTGCCAGTCCCTTCTCACATTTTTCTTCTCTTCGTCGTCGGTGTTTCTGCACTTAGCTCAGCACCTACACAGCAAGCTCTTTTAATATTATCTTCTTTTCCAAGTCTTGCTTCGCTCGTTAACCCAATTTTCCTTTCGGATTCTCTCGCTTGCTATTTTTTAATTTTTATTCAACCCTTTCCACGCGACTTCTTTCCTTCGTTTTGCATTTCTGTGCCCTTAGAAGACAAACCGGCCTATATCGTGGTAAGTAATGCTCCATCAGCACGCACTAGAATACAAACATTCTCTCGGAATAGAGTCATACAATTCCAGACCAGCATGCGCAGCAGCAGTGATTCATCCGATATTGCCATCGACATGAATCAATTGGAATAGGAACAGGAACACACAAATGCAAACACAGACTGGCCTGTGGTGCACCAAATCCTGCTTTGCGACGTGTGGTTAGAGGTCGCAGCACAGCAGTAGAAAGCACCATACAAAAAGTGCAGCAGCAGTTATTGAAGCTCCTGTTTATGTGTTTATTGCTACTATTACTGTAACTGTTATTTTTGCTATTGCCTCTGCAACAGCTTGGCTATACGGCCAGTCGCGGCTGTTTCTGGAACCAGAGAAGCTGCAACTGCACTGCACCTTCCCCTTTTTCCTGCGGCATTCGAGTCGAACGACCGCCGCACCAACTAGAGATCACTTTGTTTCCACAACTTTGTCGCCTATTTCCCTTTTCCATAGCTGCTGCGCCTGGACATTCTGTATCAATGCCAAGCTGCCCAAAATCCCAAACTGCGCACCCCATTCTAACAACACATCGCCGCGTTCTAGCACATCTTTTCTCGCCATCTTTCGAACATCTATCTCCATCATCCAGATCACCCCCTCTTCAGAAATGGGTAAGTACTGAGAATGTCTCAATTTCTGCCGTGGAAGGGACACCTCCTTCCACGTTTGCAGAGCACCTCCTTCCCCTACCATCTCGCGTCGTCTCGCCATAGAAAACAAAGCAATGTAAAGCAAAACAATCGACACGCCGGCAGTCCTGACGTGGATGCGGAAGGCGCTTCGTTATGAGCACACGAAGAAATTGCAAAACCACAAATCGTAAACACGTGAACAGAAACATTGTGGGCTCCTTCCGTGATTGTTTGCGTAGAGAGACATGTGTTTTGTTCAAAAGGCTCGCGCCTTGTTTTCTTGTTTTGATCTGGCCGGATTGCTTTTCCTTTGTTGTCATTATCATCGTGGTCATTTGATCTTTCTCTCGAACTTCCGTACCAGACGCCGACTTTGCCTGTATCTCCGCCTCCCACTTCTCAGAAATCATACCTATCGATATCGCATTGATTATGGATTCGATTGAGATCGCCACGGTTGCTCTTGAGCCTGACTCTGCCCATGACAACTGTCCGACCGACATTGGTATCCCGGACTCTGGCTCTGTCGATGGACACTCCCAGAAACACACCGACATGTCACGCAATGGCAGAAATGCCATTTCGATGAAGGAAGAAGGGGTGCTGTCCCAGGAAGTGCTACGGGACCAGAGCGAGGATAATGACCTCAATGAGGCCACCCCACAATCGTCCGTCAAATCAAGCCAAGAGTCCGATCAAGATATACATTCAACTCGTGTTCCCAGTGGTTCTGCATCAGTCACCGGCCAATCTCTCCGTGAGACTTCAACCTTTGGCGTTCCCGTGTGGTCTCCAACAGCACAGGGACTGCGTGTCCCCAGTGCTGCATACTCGGAGTTGATGACGGAAGCTGATAAACAGTCTATCATTGTCCACAAAAGTCTGCCACAACCGCATACATTAAATTGCTTTATTTACTAGTCTCAACGCACTAATGTACACAATATGTTGTGTAAAAAATCCAAGCTAACATTTTCTTTTCTTCTACCAGCTTCTCCATCCCCCGTCGCGGTTGCTTCCGCTCCCACTTCTCTGGATTCTCAGAATGTCGTCCGCCGCAAGCTGACCGGTTACGTCGGTTTTGCCAACCTTCCTAACCAATGGCACCGCAAGAGTGTCCGTAAGGGCTTCAACTTCAACGTCATGGTTGTTGGTAAGTCCCCGATACAGACAAACATGCGACTATAAAAATATCTTGCTAACTCGAACCTAGGCGAGTCTGGTCTGGGCAAGTCCACACTGGTTAACACCCTATTCAACACCTCTCTCTACCCCCCCAAGGAGGCCAAGGGCCCTAGCATGGATATCATCCCCAAGACTGTTACCATCCAGTCTATCAGTGCCGACATTGAGGAGGCTGGTGTCCGTCTTCGCCTAACTGTTGTTGACACACCCGGCTTTGGCGACTTCGTTAACAACGATGAGTCGTGGCGTCCGATTGTTGAGAACATTGAGCAGCGCTTCGATGCCTACCTCGATGCTGAGAACAAGGTTAATCGTATGAACATCGTCGACAACCGCATCCACGCTTGCGTTTTCTTCATCCACCCCACTGGCCACTCCCTCAAGCCTCTGGATATTGAAGTTATGCGCCGCCTGCACACCAAGGTCAACCTGATCCCCGTTATCGCCAAGGCTGATACCTTGACTGACGAGGAGATTCTTGCCTTCAAGTCTCGCGTAAGTCTTGAAATATTGAACTACTATCTATGGTACCAAACTAACCGCTTTAATATAGATTCTGGCCGACATTAAGTACCACGGTATCCAGATCTTCGAAGGCCCCCGTTACGAGCTTGATGACGAGGAGACTATTGCTGAGAACAACGAGATCATGTCCAAGGTTCCATTTGCTGTTGTTGGTGCTACCAACGAGATCACCGTTGCTGATGGCCGCAAGGTCCGTGGTCGTCGCTACCCTTGGGGTGTCATCGAGGTTGATAACGAGGAGCATTGTGACTTTGTTAAGCTTCGCCAGATGCTGATTCGCACTCACATGGAGGAGCTCAAGGAGCACACCAACAACCTCCTGTACGAAAACTACCGTACCGATAAGCTGTTGGCTATGGGTGTATCTCAAGATCCTAGTGTCTTCAAGGAGGTTAACCCCGCTGTTAAGCAAGAGGAGGAGCGTGCTCTACACGAGCAGAAGTTAGCCAAGATGGAGGCCGAAATGAAGATGGTATTCCAGCAAAAGGTTTCGGAGAAAGAGAGCAAGCTCAAGCAGTCCGAAGAAGAGCTTTACGCCCGTCATCGCGAGATGAAGGAGCAGCTAGAGCGCCAGAGAATGGAGTTAGAGGAGAAGAAGTCCCGTCTCGAAAGCGGACGGCCACTAGAGAAGGAAGGCAAGCGGAAGGGTTTCTCTCTCCGTTAAGCTTTTTGCCCTTTTTTAGTGAGTCTTCTAAGCGATACGATATCCTCCAAACATTACTCTACCCTCCTCCTTGGCAGCCCTCTTACCACGACCAAATGTCTTGCAGTACCGTCATGTCCGATACAATACCAGCCCGCCGCGTTTTTTTCTTTGTTCTTTTCTATTCCCTGCCGCTCTTTACCACTCTTTCAATTCCATTGCTGTTTTTCTTATTTTCATGTTTATCTTGTCCTCTAAACACATTTCCTTCATTTTTTTTAATTATTGATTCCCTTTTTCTTACTACTTTCTGACATAATTGCACTATTGTTGCCATCGCTGCTAAACGAAATGCTTCGAGAACACCTACCATGACCTAGAGAAGGCTTTAAATGGGAAGGGGGAGCTGGGTCTTATGTACATGGCGGTACTATGTCTCTATAGTCGTTGATAATTAGCTGGACACTGGTTTTCCCACCATGCATATAGGATGGGCTAAACATGATCTAGATTATTGGAGAGGAGGGGTTGGCAGGTTTCAGAAGCTTAAAAATGGGGTGAACGTATTCAATTCTATATCGTCTAATACGCTAGCTTGAAATTAGTAGAAGGGATGAAGTCCTTATGGAAGATACAGAAGTGGCCTCTTTTTATTTTTTTTTCTGATATTCCCTTTTATATTTGATTGTGCTCTACAGTTTGACTTGGGGCAGTATTGACTACTAAAGCTAAGGAAGGTTTGGCGCTAGGTGCATTCAAGTTTTTTTTTTCCTTTTTTTGCTGTTGTTTTGTTTTCTTTAGTTATGTGTACCTTTTGTCATCGTGTCCATTTTCGTCTTTTATCAATTTATACCATGACCAAACCTATGCCGATCATAATCTTTCAACACTTGTGAGGTTATCATATTTCGTAGACAAAATGTCTTTGTGATACATAGATTCCACTATGTTATGTATGTATAACTGCTTAAAACAACCGATACATTTCGTTCCAAGATTTTGATAGAGTTTTGTTGGGATATGTTCATGTTTGAAAAAAGAAAACAAGACTATTTATTGTTAATTGTACATGAAGGTTAGATGTCTTATTGACATCTATATTTGATACACGCTGCTCTTATTCCTGAGGCAGCTAATTTTCTTATTTTCTTTTTTTTAATTCCATTGAGACAAGATTTGTCTGCTGGCCATATATATGTAGTACACAAAATAAATTTACACGACGCTCTCTCCTAACAGCTACTTCTCCAACAAGGTTGACAAGCACTAGCTCGTTCTATATTTCTAGCTATGATCATCACACACATTGTGACAACTTGACTAAGAAAGATACCTTACTTTAGCTGTCTCATCTTCCATCACCCCAGCCATCATAACGAAAAAGAAGTATAAAAAAAGAAAAGGAAGAAAGGCAGAGTAAGAATACAAAGAACCACTTGCTGTCACATAAAAAGCAAGTAGTTCATGATAAAAAAAGATTGGCTCATATGAAGATTTTTTTTAACTTCTACGCAAGTACCAGTTGAAAGCTAACTGACTGAACTCGTAAGGGAAGGGTGTAGGAACTTCGGAAAGACCCCGACGGGCTACAGGATGACGTAGGTAGATGGCAGCGCAAATGTTCTGGTTAACTTCGAGATAACGAGGAATGAAGGTGAAGGGAGCTAGATGCTTGCGGGGTTGCCACGGGGTAGCATATGGCTTGCTGTGATCGACGGGATTCTTCTCAGCATCTTCCATGAGACGTGAAAGAGTCTTTTGTTCGTCTAGGGTAAGGTTGTTATTGCGGGATAACTGAACAGCGCGTTCCTGGAGCTTATGGCTTAGACGTTCGAAGGGGTTGTATCTGGGGGTGAAGTAGGTGTGAGGAGCGACAGCCTGGCCGTTTTCATCCTTGGGGCTGGGAGATTCGACTTTGATGATTTCCATGTCGCGGATCTTGAAGCGGCCGATAAGGCCGGATAGCTTCTTGACCATCTCGTCTTCTTCGGCGGAGTCCTTGGTGCGATTGATGGCACGACGGGCTTGCTTCATGAATTCACGGAGCTCTTGCTTGTCCTTGACGTTTAAGCTGGGATCTTTAGACTGGATAATCTTGGCAGATGCAAGTAGGCGGCGGAGAATATACCATTCCTTTTTGTCGGAGATGGTCTGCTTCTGGGAATTGATGGCGGCCTCGAGAGAGGTGGCGTCGGCAGCGGAGCTCTTCTCGGCGGCGGCTTCGGGCTCTGTTGACTCTTGGGCTTCCTCTCCTTCCTCACCCTCTTCCTTGGGCGCAGGCTTGGACTTGGCGTACAAAGCAGCCTCGATCTTGCTCTTGGGCTTGCCGGTGGCGTACATGACCTTGTCGGGATCAACTTGGAACATGTCACCCGGGTTCAAGAGATAAGCGCCATAGCGCATCTAGTACATGTTAGCAAACGTATACGAACTGACGAATGCTTACAATGTGGTGGTATAGCTTACCTTTTTGCCGTTGACCTTGACACCACCGTGGATGCAGAACTGGCGAGCCTGACGGGGACTGCTAGCGAACATGGCACGGAACATGGCAATGTCCAATCTCCGCTCCATGGGTGCGAAGGTCATGTGCATGTAAGGAGTCATCTTCTTGATCGACTGGGCCAGAAGAGCACCCGGACGATCACGAGTCAAACGTGACCGTAAGAAGGCGCTGGGCCACACAAGTCTGTTGTTACGAGCCAACTCGGTCTCTCGATCTTCCTTTGCTAACCGGATCTGCTCGATCTTGGAGAAGTTCAAGGCCGTGACAGTTGGGCGTGCATTCGGGTCGTTGGGATCGATTTCTCGGCCGGAACCACGACCAGCTGCCTGTTCGGAACCATCGTGAGCGGCGAGATACTCTGGTGGCATCTCAATGGCACTCCGAAGACGACGGCTGAATAGACGAGTCCACCGCTTTTCACCAATGTGTTCACCATGGTAGGCTCTTAGGGCCTGCTTGGCTTGCCATTTTTGCTGGAAAAAAGTCTTGTTCGCACGGGGGATGGTGGCCGAGTATTTCGAAAGGTTGTATAGGTTGAACTTGTTCCACGACTGGCGAAGTTTCTGTTTCTATAAGAGGAGACTAGGTTAGTATACAACAAAGAAAGAAGAAATGGGCAGTATATGCTTTTCCATTGTATATCTAGAGCACAATGACTCAATATACGGCCGTCTATGGAGGAGGGAAAAAAGCAAGCCGTACCTGGTTCGCGATCAGATAGCGTTTGACGGCCGCTCTCATATTGTCAGATTGGCCCGCAAACCGGCGGCACCTCAGGGACTATAGAAGCCAATTGACTAGAGAAAAGGGAGGAGATATCGGACCGGAGACTCGTGGGCACTAAGAAGGGATTATTCGAGACAGCCTCGTAGTCAATAATCATCAGATCCGTTAGTTTCGTGGAGTTTGGATGAGCTAATAGTAGCGAATTGGTTGGTTAGTATGCACGGCTGACTGAGCCAAACCCTAACTTCTGGTCCTGCTGTACAAAATATTTTTTCACTTTCCGTGAGCTACGAAGAGTATAAAGTGGGCTTGATTTTGGCTATGATTACACCTGTGAGCAAGTGGCGGTCACTAGCTGGCGCCGGAGGTCCCTTCACGGAAGGCGGTAAGGGCGCAATGGGACCAAAAAATTTTGGCTTTTTTTTCTGAAGCGGCAGAATATTTGGGAAGTCGCGCTAACAGAGCTACTAACATTTTTCCTTACCAGATCTAGAAATTTGGCTCCAGATTTCGAGATCCAACTTATTTTTTTTCTTTTTGGCTACGATTTGCTCTTCTTGATTCTTTGCCATCAACAACTCTCAGATTACCTCGACTTCCATCCTTCTTTTTCTATCATCATCTAGTTAAGAGGTCTTTCGCCATCTCAAAATTCACATAGTAAGTTCACCTTTATTTATCCTTGCCGCTGATTCTTACCCCGCCACCTTTTGTCGCAACGACCAGGAAAAAAGAAAAAAGTATTGCTAGGGTCAGAAAAAAGTTCTCTATCTTGCTCGCCCATCGGTTACAAAATCCAGATATAAGAATATCATTTCTCATCTTTGATCCCTCGCAAAGTCATCCTTTTAAATTCTAACCATCTCAGATATTAGACAACTATCGCCATGTCTGAAGAGGATAAGACCGTCGTTCCCGCCGTCGAGGTTGTGGAACAGCCCGCCGAGGCTACCCCTACTGAGGTTGCTGCCACCGAAACTGCTACCACCGAGGCCGTTGAGTCTACTGAGACTTCCGCTACCGAGAAGCCTACTATCCTAAAGACTACTGCCTCAGTTAACGAGGACCACAGCAAGAACAACAAGTTCGACCCCAGTGTCCTGCCCGAGACCGACAACGCTGAGGAGATCCGCGCCCAGGTTAGTTTCAATCCGATCTCCGTCTAGATGTTTCTACATTTCATAAAAAGCATACGTAGCTAACAAGAATCCCCTCCTTCTTTCAAATAGGTCGAATACTACTTCAGTAACTTCAACCTTCCCCGCGACAAGTTCCTATGGGAGACCACTGGCGGCCCCGAGAACAAGCCTGTTGCCCTGAAGACTCTGCACACCTTCAAGCGCATGCGTCGCTTCCAGCCATACACCGCCGTTGTCGCTGCCATTAAGGACAGCGCTACCCTGACCATCGAGGGTGCCGAAGGCGAGGAGGTCATCCGTCGCAAGGAGGCCTATGTTCCCATCTCGGTTGAGCGCCGTGCTAAGATTGAGGCTTCGACCGTTTACGCCAAGGGATTCGGTGATGAGCACCCCGACTCACAGTTCGAGATCGAGAAGTTCTTCTCGCAGTTCGGCACCGTCAACGGTGTGACTCTGCGCCGTACCCCCGAGAAGCTCTTCAAGGGTTCCGTCTTTGTCGAGTTCGCCACTGAGCAGATCGCCCAGTCCTTCCTGGAGAAGAAGCCCCAGTGGAAGGAGAACGACCTGAAGATCATGTCCAAGAAGGCCTACGTCGAGGAGAAGAACGAGATGATCCGCACCGGCCAGATGAAGCCCGGTAACTCTGCCAAGCCCTTCTTCGAGGGTCGTGGTGGCGAGAAGAATCACCGTGGTGGTAAGGGTGGCCGCGGTGGCCGTGGCGGTAACAAGAACTTCAAGGGAGACTCCAACGACTGGAAGTCTCGCCGTGAGCATGACCGCAAGGGTGGTTTCCGTGGCCGTGGTGGCCGTGGTGGTCGCGGCGGTCGTGGTGGTCGTGATAACCGTGATCGTGGCCAGAAGCCTGAGACCCGTGATAACGGCAAGGGCCCCAACACTAACGAGTAAGTGTACAATATCATCCCAAGTAACACAGTAGAAACAGCAACACGTTAACTAACCTTGCCTTTTCACTTTCTAGTGTTACCAAGCCTAGCATCCAAGCCACCAACGCGAACGGCGAGCCTGTTAGCAACAAGCGCTCTCGCGACGATGACGCCAGCGAGGCTCCTCCTGCTAAGAAGGTTGAGGTTGCTGCTTAAATGCCCATAAGCAGTAAACCTTTTTGTTCTTTGTTTTCTCTTCTTTTTTTTTGCCTTTGTTGTCTCTGCACATCCATATACCTCGCATCGTTTCTTTTTTCTCTTCTCAAACTTTGCCCATATAAAAAACAACTCAACCTTCTTATACATCCCATCTCAGTTTGTGAGCTTCCAAGAAAAAAAACCAACATAAAACAAAAGCTGCTGCTTATACGAAGCAAAAGGGAAGATATGATGATGACAGGCGAGAGAATAAGGTTCATAGAATTCGTTTGTTGTGAAAGAAAAACAAACATTCAACCAGAAGAGAACGAGAAATCCACCGAAAAAAAGAAGATGGAGAAAAAAAATGTCGTCTATTTAGACGTAAGAAAGAAATTCTTCCGACTATCTCAACCTATACTCATTTTTTTTTCATGGGAAATTGGCGTTCTTGCAACTGGCTTTTTCGATTGGTTTTCTTTTCTGCCTTGTTTCATTTCACAATTTGTTCAAATGGCGGCGTATCTATTATCTATTATTCTTGCATTTAGGGGTTTTACCTCAATCACTACAATGACATGACTTTTTTTTAATTACAGTCTTATTTGTTTATTATTCCAGTGAATGTATGCCACTTGTTCATGTTTATGTGTATTTGTTAGAAGATTGTGTTCAAGGCTAGGGTTAAAATGCCACATAGGGTTATAAAGTGCGAAAGTCAAAGGAAAATCGATGAAGGTTTAGAGGTGGCAAAACATGGGTTTTTTTTTTTGAGTGTTCAACTTCGACTTCTTTGTTTTTGGTACGACTCAAGGCGCTAAGCTTTTAACTAAGAGTCTAGACATAATCCTAGACCCTTGATAATTAGACGATAAAATGCTACAATCCGCAGCGGTCTTCCTTATTGAATCCTTTTTGAAACATTTTTCTTGTCATGCATTGATGGTTAAAATTGGTTACAGCTGGACCGTGTTTATCGTATCGGGAACTAATATACAAGTATGTAGTTGTATGGGGGAAAATCCCCGGAGAAGGTTCTAAGGCAGCCAACCATTTTGTAGAAGTTGCTAGTGCAGATATACGTCAGATATGATATACAAATCAAGGGTGAAAAAAAAATAACCAAGCGGAGAAAAACGCCGCGCTTTCCAACGGAATAGCGGCAAGCGGCAAGACGTTAAACCGAATACACACAAGTTTCACAGGTTTAAGCATTGTACAGAATCTGAGTATACAACATGATGAGATTCTTGGAGGCTGATGTATGGCATCTTATGCCGGGGATAATCTTGACAAGAACATCGAGTGTTCGATAGTATATGAACGGCTAGAGCCAGCGGGTTTCAAGTATTGACAGAACAACGGTTAACCAATGGTTAGCCATCTAAATGGGTTATATTCTTGACATTCTGGCTAGGCAGAATTAGTACACAATTTTCCCATGCCGTTAATCACGAACGGATAGATTCTCTGGATGTTAGCGTATTTAATATGTCCCGACTATTTCTGTCCTGGGTGACAAAAAGCGCCAATGGCACGGTACGAAACATTGCGAACCGGACAATAGACAAGTGCGGGTACATATCATTCCTTGGCTCTCAAAAGAAACCCGAATGATAGAATAGGAATCTAGGATTTACGTGTATACTTTGTATACATACATATATAACAGATCACAATACTATCTTGGCATACTATTGTCCGACTCTGAGATCATCTGAGTATATCCATAGTTGCATATGTAACACGAAGATATACGGTCTAAGTGCCCAAGAAGTTGCAAAGGAACGAAGCCAGGAGCTGACATTCTTTCTCAGAATCCACGGAGAGAGACAAAAACCCGATGGTTCACAATATTACAGATTTCATGTAGCAAGAATAGCCGTATGTACATATAGATGTGATAAGCTACCTGGCAAATGACTGAAAATATGTTGATAGTGGCGGTGATAATTTGTATCCCAAGATAGATTTTGGAGGACGAGGGCAAACAGAGGATCCGTCACTCCGCTGGGAGAGGGTCTCAAGTCTCCATGATATTGATTATATCGCAATATGTGATTGGACATTATACAACGCTTCTATTGGATACCGAGTTGGCTGAACCCGTGGTTCTTTTTTCTTCCTTGTGGGCTGTTGTAGATAATGTAAGACATTGTAAGACTACAACAACGTATATACATGTAGTTAGAATATCAAATTCTGCATGTGAGAGACCTTTGTGAAGAAAAATGAGAGAAAGAGTTGCCGAGGGTGTAATATCAGTCGTCATCATCTGCTGACAGCTGCCTGAATATGGATCCACAAAGGGCGTATGCTGGGGATCCCACTTTTTGTTTTCTTGTCTTTTTTTCGATAGTTACATGTAGTTGACTATACATCCAATTAATACGCTCATATTTCATAGCAATGGGTATCATTTAAAGAATGTTATCCTATTTACCTTGATTTTACCGAAGCAAACCATGTTAGAAAGAACTTCAACGAAACATGGAGGTTTTCCCGTTCTGGGAACAAACGAGGACGACAAATATCTTTCTTTTTTATCTCTATCTACCGTGAGAGAAAACTCTCTCGTTCCAATTAGGAAAGAGTATTTTTTCTGCCGTAATTTTTGAAATTGCCCCTCAATTTTGCGAGCTCTATTATATAT
>RHDR01000215.1:0-44127 GCA_009806295.1 Davidsoniella neocaledoniae
TCATCAGTAGACATTGTAAAAAAAAAAAAATAAAAGGACATTGTGATAAGAGAGGTTACGTGAGATGGCAAAGAGATAGCAAAGGAAACAAATGATTGGCTCAAAAGACGAATTATTAGTGAAGAAGTCAATGAATAGAGAAAGAAGGATGTAATTGCACTTTAGAGTAGGATATTGCGTGATAATATGAGGACGTCCGTCGTTCTTTATTTATTTATATATCATTTTACGTCTTTATGTGGATCACGTGTCGTGGTTCTTTATATATGTATTTTATTTTTTGAAACTAAGAAGGATTCTCTTGATTTGTTTCTTTTTGCTTCTCTACCTTACATGGTCTCCTTTTTGGTTGCCTATGAACTTCTCCTAGCTTACAGTGGAACCGTATCTCATTCAACAGGTCAACTCCGGTCTCGTCTTTACTATGTACATGTAACTTGTTCCTCTTTTTCGTTCCTCGCTTACAGGCCTTTGGCGCCTATTATCTGCGTTTACCAACCCAATTTTTAACGAACAGGATTACTCAGTCGGGGGCTTTCAATAAGATCCAATTCAAATCCTATTTCATGTGCTATAAGCCTCCGAGCCACCATATATATGTGCAGATATACCGAATCACAACAAATACACTGATGCGTATGTAGGTTGAACTCCGCCATGTTGAGTTGTAACATCAAGTTTTTCGCTTTCCGCCGTCACACCAAGCACGCTTTCCCCTCCCCCCCCTTGTTGGAAACTTCAGGTATGTAATGATTAGTAAGTATTCCGTCTAGGGGGGTGTGGCTGGATCAAGGCAGCTTCATCGTCAAGACTACGTCTTGCTTACCTCTCAACTAAACCCTGTTGCTTATCCTCCGGCAAGACAAGTTTCTTTCACATGTATTTGTAATATCATGTCGTATACTAACACATGTGCTTAATAATCTCCAACTGTGAGTTTATCCGTCCGTCGCTTACATCTGCCAGCTTCTAGATCATCTTCTTGGCTCAAAAGGTTGTCTCGTCATCTTGCGAATTATCCTGCATCTCGCTTCATATGTATATCGTCTTATATGTATTCGTAAGTCAGGTTACATCTCGTTGTGGCCCAAGTGACATGTGTATGCTTGTATCTCTTTTTGATATTTTTAAGCATGAAATATATGCACTATCTATCTGAACTTGGTATATTGTGCCGGCCGGTCGAGGCTTCCACAAGCACGTCATATATCTTGTCTATTATTGAAATTGATGTTAATTATCATGTTGGGATTTGTTAGTTAACTATGTATGATATTCGGGCTATGTATTTTAATTGTATATCGAGGATCACCATAGCACGATACACGAGGGTTGTTTTTGTTTTGTTTTGTTTTGTTTTATGCCTTGTTTTGGTATTTCATTATTATGTAAAGTACGTACTTTTAGTAATTGTATAAGCCATGCATTCCAGCTGGTCAAAAGAAACCCTAGCTTTGAAAATGCCCGTCTCTCTGTCTCTATCTTAACATCTTTCTCATATTAAATCTGCTGTATCCCTCTTCTCTTCACTTTGGCGTTTTGGCGCATTCCATCGATGATTTGCTGTTAATAAATAGAATATGCCACAATAATGTAGCCATAAAAAGCAAATCATGAATAGTAGCAAGAGTAGAGAAAAAAAACAAAAACAAACGAAACTGACTGCATAGCAATGAATAGAAACAAAGACCAAAACAAAGAACCTATGAGAAAACGTGTTCTATTGCAAGTTTTGTCTACACGTCCTCGAACTCCATATCGTCACTATCGTCTTCATCATCATCTTCTGACTTTGGTTCAGCCAACTTGACTCTCTTCAATGTCCTCTCCTCCTCGATCTCTGGTACTGTGATAGACGGGGCACCGATGGCCACAGCCGCGATAACATCCTCGAAATCATCATCATCCTCATCCGAGCCCTCATCGTCATCTTCCTCCAGCGCTCTAGCACGATCCTGATCTTGCTTTAGCATCAGGTATAAATCGTCGATCGCAGCATGGTTTTTATCGGCGTCCGCCTGAGCAATAATAGCGGCTTTATCATCCTCGTCGGCATTGAGAACGGGCAACGAGGAATCGTCGTTGTTGTTACCACTCTGCGTCGAGAAAGATTCGCCGGTAACCGTCGAATTCGACATCCACAACGGCAAAGCATTCTTCTGCGCAATCTTTTCTTTACGGTCCTTTTCCGCCGCCACTTCGGCATTTGTCGGGCCATCTGACGTCGATATGCTGACTGCTAAAGACTTGGGTCCCGTGTTGGCTAGTCCCTTGACCGCCGTTGGTCGTGATATTCCTACGTCGGCGGGGAGTGATGATACGCCTGGGTTTGACGGATCGCGTATTACGGGTCGTGAATTGGCTAGCGCATGCTCAAAGTTGTTGTCGGGAATGAATACGCTGTCGATCTGCTGTAGTCTCTCGGTGACGAAGTTGATTTGGTTGTTGAGGCGAGTCGATTGTTCGTGACCCGTCGCATTGCGCTCGAGATCGTGAACGAGAACACTTCCGCAACGTTCGCACAGGAAACCGTTGACTTCGTCGAAGGAGGAAAAGACTTCGAGGTTGGTATATTCGCCGCCGCAGGTGTTGCAAAAGTATTCCTTCTTCTCGGTCGACGAGACTGTGTTGCCTTGGATGTCCTTGGTGATCGTGTATACTCGCCATTTTATGGCATCGAGGGTTTGTCGGTAATCGATGTAATAATATGTTTGCGTGACTGGCCTTGTTTGGCCCTCGCGCAACTCTGGTCGGCCGAACCTATCACACACACACACACAATATCCCGTTTAGTTTTTTTTTGGCTTCTCCAATGCTGTAGAGAATCAAATATCGCACTCACTTGTGAAGCAGTCTTTCTTCTAGAAGCTTTCCGACAATCTTGTGTAGGTCCTTGATGTTCATGGACATGATATACGCCAAGTCATTGTCGCGAAGCCTGCCAATCCACGAATTAGTCAGTAAAAGAAGAGCCAAAAACCCCTCCTCTCTCCTCTCCTCCTTCTCTTGAGAGCTATGTCACTTAAAACTACAGCTATTTTGGAGCTCTTTTGTTGGGAAGCGCATACGCAGAATGTGTGATGACAGCGTCGACAATGATGATATGGCGAGTTTCGTAAAAGGCCCTCGTGACCATGCGCACCAGATTCTGAGCTAGATCCATAGCTAATCAATTGATCTAGAGAAGTTGTCCTAGATGTATTTTGATAGAATGGCCTTGCTCAGAGTCTCTTATAGTGGTTTTTTTTCGAGGTTTTTAGGAGGCTTTCTTTGTTCGATATGCAGGATGTAGGCAGGTCCTCTGTTTTTGGAATGTGATAGATTCTGTAAAGAAAAGGAAAAAAATGTGTAATCAAGCTCTTTTCAATTAACTAGAGCTGCTATCTTGAAGATAGGCAAAGTGCTTAAAGCTTTATTATAATTAAATCACTGATGCAATTTGGAGTTTTACCTAGTAAAACTAACAAAAAAAATAATCAACAAGTGAAGTTCGCAAACTAGAAAATGTAGTATCAGAAAGAAGAAAAAAAGGTTTAAGCTATTCCAAGGCCGGATTTGCCAAAGAACCCACTTAGCAACTAAGAATACAAACAGTTTCATTGTCCAGCAATTATTTCGCGCGTCGCGAATTATTTTACTACTACATTGATTGTTCGTCCAGCCTTGGCTCCACAAAAACGTCATTGTTTAACGTACTTAGAGCCTTATAAAAGGCGTAGCACTTTTTAACCCTAAGGAAGATTTACACATTCATAGTTGTGTACATGTATATCTTGTCGTTGACTTAGACACTTACTTGAGATTCTATATTAAAAGTTGAGAAAATATGAACTTTATAGAGGGAGAAAAATTGGCAATAAACCATGCCAGCTTGAAAAATAGAACACTGGTATGAAGTAAAAAAAGAAGAAGAAAAAAAACACAATCAAGTCAAGACAGAAAAATGAAAGACAATGTGACAAAAATAACAGGGACAACAAAGTGCAATATAGGGAGAGGGAATGTGCGTATGAAAGAGGTAGAGAGGATGATGGGCGGATATTTAAAGAGGACATGGCTGTGCAAGAGAAAAAGAAGAACAAGACCATCGATGAAAATAAACCGGACAACCCCTTATAAATGAATGGGCAACGCGGACTATGTGGAGCGGATAGATAGTAAAGACCATGGAAGATGGTCCATTTGTTGTCAGAGCATATACAGAATGAGAAAAAAAGTATGCCTGTTGTAGATGATGAAAAAAAAGAAGCATTGTGTGGTTTGTACAAGTGCCCAAATAGCACCAAGCTAGCTACCACGTCCGTATATTCCACTGGAGCCTTTTCGGTAATAGCAGCCGGACCAGAAATCTAAGGCAAGGAAGATGTGACGAGAGGAGGGGTATGAGGTTGTTAAAAAGAAGAGATGAAAAAAAAGGGATAAAAAGTATGGAAAAAACAGGACATGACAAGAGGCATATGTGAGCGCGGGCGTGCTTTCGTAGTTCTTGGAATCTTTGATGTTGTTCGTTTAACTTTGCAATAGCTCGGAGATCTTTTTACAGGATCGTGCACTTGCTCTTCTTTTGCTTGACAGCTACGGGCCGAGGGTTTAGGACGGCACTAAATAACGTGTTGTTAGTTTGGTGTTAAAATACAGTATAGTATAGATTAGTATTGGAAGGACATACCGGATGGCCTCATCGAAAACGCTCTTCAGATTCCGCTGGGTCAGAGCAGAGCACTCGAGGTACTTGTGAGCCTTGATCTCCTTGGCGCACAGCAGAGCCTGGTCGTAAGAGACGGGCTCCATGCGCTTCTGGCGTAGCTGGTCCAGAGTGATGGAATCTTCACGCAAATCCAGCTTAGTACCAACCAGAATGATGGGAATGTTAGGAGCGTGGTGGTCGATCTCGGGGTACCACTAGAAGAGGGGGAAGAAGGTCAGTTACAGTCATAGAGATAGATATAATGGTGGATATTTGTTGAATATAATGTTCCACGCAGCGCAAACCATTTCTTGGAATGGGATATGGCAAATAATGCGCGCTCGAGACACGACGTACCTTGGCCTTGACGTTATCGAATGAGGGGGGGGCTGACGATGGAAAAGCAGATCAAGAATACGTCAGTCTGGGGGTAAGATAGAGGGCGCAGACGATCGTAATCCTCCTGACCAGCAGTATCCCATAGACCTAAGCTGATGGGCTTTCCATCGACCATAACACTCGCCGAGTAGTTATCGAAGCTGTGGGGTTTTATATTAGCATATTGCCGGAAAATAGTATGGATATATGCTTGGAGCACAAGGATAGCTCCTCCAGGCATCAAATTGCCAACTAGCGGCTATTTTTTTTTTACAAGATATCCAGCATCTAGAGACTCATAGATAGAGACAGTGACGGGAATAAGGAATATACTAACACAGTGGGAATGTACTCGCCGGGGAAGGCGTTTGTAGTGTACGAGATCAGAAGACAGGTCTAGAAAACAAAGCATCGTGTTAATTAAGGATATCCCAAGTTTGGTCTAGTTATCATGCGATAGTCTTTTTAGCGGGGTGATCAGCTAGACATGCGGCCAGCAGTCTGAACGAGTCCAATCTATTGCATTTGCTCCCTTGAGGGATTGAGAATCGCAAGTCACACGATAACAACCATGAAAAGAAAGCTAAGAGCACTGAACAGTATAGTGAAAACGGTCTGTGCTGAAAGAGAAACAAAAGCGAAAAAAAAAAAAGAAGCGGCCGGTGAAAGGGTCGAGGCTCGTGCTTTCTGATTCACGGGGGCTTCTTGCGGACTTCGTTCCAACCAAAGTTTCGAGACTTATCGTGCGGATTTGCTAAGGAAGATCTCGATATCGTTCGATGTGCTTTGTATTGGATGCAAGATAGAGAAGGGACAAGCAAAGCAAGCGGCTCTCGATCGAAGGGATGGAAATATAGCTCGTGTATGCTAGATTGCGGGAAAAAGAGAATAAAGACAGCGGCTTAATGGGTGATATTTACCTTGCCGACAGCACCGTCACCAGTGACGACACACTATTGAGAAGAAACACGTTAGTATTGTTGAAACCCGATGAAATAGAGGTGGTTTGTTGCGAATGCGATATTTGGCAGTTAACTAGCCCCTCAATATTTGACAGGTTCACTAGAACAAGGCTGAAGAGCACGGGGAGGCAATGGGCTTCAGTGACGCAATATAACTGGACTAGACATAGGCCAGTGCAAGGCAAGATGCGCTTAAGGGCCAAAAGTGCAGATAGGGGGAGGAGGGGAAAAGATAGCAAGTTCGGCGACCACTAGTAGCAGAGCAAAACAGCAAAAAGTGCGGCTGTAAAGCAATCACCAAGATTCTAGCTAGTCGAAGTGACGATGTGCTTCAAGAAAAGGTATTTTTTTTCATCCAGTAAAGGTTGTGCGATAACAGTGCCGTTTGATCCCACCACCTATTGACGCAGTCCGGACTATCGTTTGCCAGCACCAGAACTTGTCGCATGCCGGTTTTGGATAGTATCGAGATATCGTGAGGTCGTCTTGATGGCGCCTCTAGCTAGAGAATATATAAAAGGGGCAGATAAAGTCGTACCTTGAGAGACTGAACACCAGGCTGAGCCATTGTGGAATGTGATGATTTTGTCGAAGTAGATGTACGGATAAACAGACGCTATGCAACTAATCGGCAAGCTTTGTTATAGAGCGAAATCTCAGCTAGTGATTAGAAAAGCCGATATTATATAGCAGATCTAGTGACTGCGTGGTGGCGATGGCCAAAATGATGATAGATGATGAGCAGTGTGGTTGATGATGTGTTGATGAAATTGAAATGGTTGTTTTAATGATGCTGTGTTATCAATAGCAGACGGCGAGAAAAAAAAAGTATACAAGAAAGACAATATGGAAATAATAATTTAACGATAAAAAAAGACAGCCGAGAAAATGGCGGCTAGATGGCTTAAATTGAAGGAGGCTGGAAAGGTCAAAAAGAATTGGAAGAGTAGAAGGAAGAGGAAGAGAAGAAATAATAAAAAAGGAAAAGAGGAAAAATAAAGAATATGAAGAAGGAAAGAAGAACAACCACGGAAAAAAGAAAGAACGAACTAACAAACGAAGAACATGCAGTTTCCGCGCTGCAGCTCCAGTTCGATTCAATTATAATATTATTTTTTATTTTTATTTTTTCTACTTCTTTTTCTTTTTTCTTTTTCCTTTCTCTCTTCTCTTTATGTCTGTATATAACTGGCAGCTATACGGTAAGTGATAATTGCCAGTATTTATTGTTCTATGGCTTTGTTTCATTATTTTATCGAGTGTCTTATCGGTTGGTTCAGACCAGGCTCTACTTTGCCTATTTGTTTTCCGTTCCTTTCCAGTGTTTTGCTGTTGCTTTTATAGGAGCTTTTAGAACAATCTTAGCGGTTTTGGTAGCAAGCAACTGCTTCGGATGATAGTGCAAACGAGCGGACCCTCCTTCCCTCCTCAGCACCTCCAGCGTCTTTCTAGCGCCTTGCGCTCCTTCCTTGTTTTTTTGCGGCTTGCTCACACGAGGCAGGAGCCAATAAAGAGAGTATTTACAGAACCTCTCTTGTTTGGGAATTTTATATCTATACAATTTTATGATGACATGCCCTGCAATAACGACCCTTATGCGTTTGCCTCGATGTTTATTGAGATTCCATATCTTGAAAAACAGCATTCTATTTTCCTTTCCTTCTCTTCTTCCCTCTATGCCTCTGTTCTTCTCGCTTTTCTGGGCGTACTTTCGATCCTATCGGATAGGTCTTGACGGCTACTGCTAATGCCACTGGCTCTAGCACAAAAACAGGTGCGTGCTCTACTAATAGCATGGGTTGAACTTGATGGACAGCGGTACTAGAGTTACAGAATCTGGGCCAGAAGGGGTCAAGACCAAAACGACTGGTCGATGGACTACCGGGGGTGTTTATCAAACTCCATTGGCCCTGGCTTTGTCCTCCCCCCGTTCCTAAGCACGATCGAGCGGATTGGATTAGCAACTCAACTCGTTCAGTGAATACAACCGACTAGCCGGCCAAGTACCTAAATTAACGCCCGAGTTAGTTCAGTTAGTCGGGGTTGGCCTTAATATGAAGCACCGGAAGAAGAGAAGAACGAGTATAAGAAGATAATCGACCAATTGCACGGGACGAACGATCGGACAACGGTAAAAGGACAAGGACGAGACGAGATCGAAATCCCAATAAATCTATAGGTTGGAAAAATCCAAGTGGTTGGCTGCCACTTTGGGATCTGGCGTTTCCTTCCCGTCACTGTCACATTTCACTATCCTCGACTACTACAAGTATATCGAATGGTATCGTCTTCTTTATCTTCTACATATACTATACATTATATCTTTATAGGTTTCTTAACCATGTGAAAACATGCTTCATTCACTCCGAGAAAAAATACCAAAGCTCTTGTCCTTCGCTAAGACCTGGGTCGCCCATCCTGCTGCCGTTGCAACCTCACTAAACCCCATTCTGCCAAACCAGGAGCTCAGCAATGTTTCGAGTTTTGTTTTGGCAACGTGCATGACAGCCAGTAGAGTTGGGATCAGTGCTTCTTTTGTTCGTTGGCCTCTGCCCTCTTCGACCCTTCTCTACTGTCTGTTTCTGCTATAACGCCTTTCTCTAGTGTTTTTTTGCGCTACGGCCCGCCCTTGTCTTTGCACAACTTCACACACTCAGTGCGACAGCCTGTTTCCATTTGTGCACAAATACGTCTCTCGTCTTGCTCTTGCTTTCTCTTTCGTTTTTCCTTGCAGGCGCGAGCATTCCCCAAGCAGTATCCGGGTCTGTTTGCATTGTTTTCCTTGCGTGTTGCTGCTTCTGCTTACTCGCAGGTTTATCCTGTCTCCTGAGTATGCTGCAATCTATCGTCATAATCCATCTTGAATCCTCAGGAGACTATCAGCATTACAGCAAAGTGCCTCTGTGCCTGTTGGTATAAGTTACTGGAGGAAACTCAGTGTTCCGAAGCTAGCTAGGCCGGCCTACCACTAGCAACAGTCTACTACTTATCATCTGAGCCATGAAGAAGAAAGACTCTCAACTTTACTATAGACACTTGTCGTCTTACGCGTAGCATATGGTGCAGATAACAGTGTGCAAAACGCTAGACATCGCACTAGAAGCTTGGGGCAGCCAATAGGGA
The DNA here is from genome assembly GCA_009806295.1 of Davidsoniella neocaledoniae. Classification (NCBI taxonomy): domain Eukaryota; kingdom Fungi; phylum Ascomycota; class Sordariomycetes; order Microascales; family Ceratocystidaceae; genus Davidsoniella; species Davidsoniella neocaledoniae. The sequence continues at coordinate 9,151 of RHDR01000215.1, forward strand.
ATAAATAGGGGGGGGGGGCTCTATGTGGAGACGCCCGTCCGCCTGTATCAGGGGCAGGCACATGCTGTTCCGCTCCTGCCCCATGAACTAACCCATCCTCAGCTTATTACCACTATGTATGTTGCTGCTGTTCTTCTTCTATCTCTTAGCTTCATGGGCTTTTTTCATCTAGGAGAGAGGAGGGGGCTCTTAACCTGAACGAACTGATACTCCAAGCTGATACTCTTGCAGTCGTAAAAGGGAAAGGAAACAAATTCAAAAAGATACAGGGCTACGAAGGGGTGGAAACAGAAGAAGAAGAATAAAAGAAGGGTTCGAACTCACTGTAGCAGCAGCAATATCGTAACCCAACTAACCCACGAACCAGCAACTAGAAACAGAGCCGGAAACCTGAACCAGAGTTCCAGAGTTACTACAAAGCGCACGCACCCTTTTTGGGCAAGAGTTCTACTAATGTATACAACAAGACAAGCGTACTGCCTTTCTTCCCATATATCGAACAATAATCAGATCAAGGTGAGTTTCTTTCTTTCTTTTTCAAGCTCACCAGCATTATCTTATGGCTTTTTAGTTTATCAAGTTAGTCGGAACGGGCATTTCCTAAAATTAGGGTCTTGACAACAAAAAACAACATAATTTGTTGAGGAAGAAAAAGGAAGCGAAGGGGTTCTTCTCTTCTCTTCGTTTCTTTTTTCTTGTTCGTCTCGCTTTCCCCTGTCTGTATTAGAACAGTAAGCGAAATACTTCTTGCACACTAAAATCTACTATAACTTTTTTTGCCTTGGGTAATTGTAAACCCTAATATGAACCCATATAAGAGCCAAGCTATAATTGTTGGTTCGAGTACAAAACAACGAGAAGAATCATAGAAGATCTGAATTTATCTGAATGTACTTTGAGATATAAGTGATATGCAATCCAAATCATCGTTGTATTTCTTTTCTTTTCCCACTGACCTTTTTCTTCGGCCTGCCCCAATCGGGGATGCGACTTGACCCCAAAGAAGACACTGTTTTTTTTTTTCTTCACGTATTAATACATACATACATACGTATCTGTAAATATAACTACATTGGTCATTATTGTTTAACGCTTTTTGACTATAGCACCATGAAAGTTCTTGAAGCCTCATACTATACTGACTGTATCACATGTATATAGTTCTGAGGTATTTACTAGAAATTCTCACTTTGATAATAATCTTTAACTAACTATTATGTATAATTCAAAAATTGATCTTTTCACACAACTTTAATTTGGCTAGGCAAAGAAAGTCTTTCTTCCTTGGATCGCTATATCGGAAACAGCGGCTCAAGAACCAATAAGAAAAAACATGGCTTATGGTCAAGGTTCTTTGGAATTTTGATACTGTCTATTAGCCGCTTATATTATCAAATAATCAGCAACATCATCCAAGAGAAAGGGAAACTGATTCTCGAACGTTGTACGATTTTGAGCGAGAACAAATGTAATAACTTGTATTATTATCCGCATAATTATTACAATACACATAACTACATAATATATTATGATAGTTATGTGTATACGCACAAACCTCTCTACTTGTATCATAAACTCTCCGTGCTGGATAAAACAAACCCGATGAAATTCGAGAATCTTTTAGTAACCATTAAAACTTTTCCATTCCCTTTTATATACTCATGTCAAGCACTTCTATTCTTGTGAAAGCAAGTACACATAACTCAAGAACGATCAGATAGTCATATGAGGCTGCATATTAAAAAAAGAAGTGAAGCATGATAACTACATCATACATAAGACGATAACTAACCTTCCCGACTACCGACGACTGGCATGTTTTTTTCCCCTTTCCTTTGTTTTGTTTCGTAATCTTTCTTCGAAAACTCCTCGTCTAAACAACAGCCATGTGTGATCATCGCTTCGGCTTCGTCTTCATCTTCCGTTCTGTTCTACTTCGTTTCGTTTGTTTAATAAAATGCATTTTTCTTTCTGTTTCTCTTCTCTTCTTTCGGTATTGTCATGTTCCATCCCATCCCATTCATCCATGATTCCTTTCTTGTTTTTCTCTTTGTGATATGTGATCTAACCGAATATTAAACACATATCATGCCTTCTTGAACCTCTGTTTTCTTTAGCTTCATGAAATTGTTTACCAATTTAGGAAATATATCATATGTCTAGACTATTTCTTAAGCTTGATTCCTTGGCAAAAATAAAGGCATAATATAGAAACATGGATTTTGTTTGTAAATCCATCAAGACTAAAAAGAATCATCACTAGATTCTGTGTAGAATATGCTAAACAACCTTGGACACTTAAGCTTATCTCATCATTTGTATGTATTGTATTACTTGCTCTTTTACGTCTACCTGCTGGTATTTTACAGCAATACGACGGCATCTCATCGTTTTATTCTTATTTTTTACTGAAAAAAACCACGAACTTAAAGAAGTATACCTCAAAAAAAGGAAATCACAACCAAAGGTTAATCGACTGGAGACACGGGGAATCGAACCCCGGACCTGATCCAAGCTGATGAAGCATCATGACGAAGCTTCAACTATGCTAAGGATCCGTCATACCACTAGACCATGTCCCCGTTCACGTGAATTTTACCTACTATCACGGTATAGAAATCCACCCCGATCCGGAAATTTCCGGGCCGGAAGCCGGTGGCCTTCCGGGTGTCGAGCGGGAGATGAGATATCTGTCTGGGAACTAACCCGATGTCGTATGTTAGTGAGTTATATAAATGTCGAATATAATCAGGTCGAGCCAAGGGAGTTGTCGTACCTTTCGGGTCATCAAATCTTGAACGGCCATGAACTGGCAGATGAGAGGCAAAACCTGGGATACTGAGAACACAACTTCACTGGAGTACGGAGGCGGAAATAGGTCCGTTTACATCTCTTATATGGGGAATGGTGATTTTGGAAAATACGATGACATATAGAAATACAACAGCTCTTGTGGATGTCATATTACTCCATCAGGGTATTGGAAAATCACTTGCTGTCAAACAGTTGGCTCAAGTTCATGCTTGAGATGTTCTCTACATTTCTCTTGCTCCATATAAGATTTATGGCTTTCTAGCTCGTTCACTAGCTGCTGATCTTTATATATCCTAGAGATTGGGCCTAACCTAACTAGCTCTTAGTTTTGGGATCCTACACTGTTGATTATGAGTTTCAATATCTAGTCTATGAGGTAGTAACTAACAAAGAAGTTTGGGAATTGACTGGAAGATGACATTGATCGACTTCCTCCGTCTGGGACATGCCATCACTGTCATATTACCAAGAAACATCACTTTTTAAAAAAACGAATATAAATATCTATACCTGGATGATGCCATGATCTAAGGGTACCACAGTATCCTAATTCTATATCATGATTGCTCTTTTGTATATTGATGTCCGTTGAGTAGATTATACATAAGAAATGAAACTTACAATAAAATGAAAATAGAAAAAGAAAAATCAGACGACATAAAGAACTATCGTTAACGATATTTGAACCTAAATTCTATCCTTTAACCAAAGACAATCTTCTAAGTAACTAAAACAAAGATGACCAAAAGTGACAAAAACTTCACGTCAAAACAATTCATTGTGTAGGAATAACAACAGTCGATCTTATATGCCAGGATATGAACTGCCGAATACATTCCAGTCATTCTCAAAGCCTTGGCCTGGATATATCGAAGCCGGAACTCTTCGTGCCAAAGCCGCAGCACCCTGTGCCGGAGAATTATCGACTGAGCCGACTCCGCTTTGCTGTTGCTGTGCCTGAGCAGATGTGCGTCCGTGTGTCGGGACATTCTGTACATTATTGCCATATATAGGACCACCGGTGAAAACCATACCCGTAGCTCCCGAATCGTGAGGTGCTGTCGGTTGCATCATGAACGACGGCACTTGACCGACCAACTGAGCCTCGTAGTTATCGTAGCCCATCGAACCACCTCCATAGTACCCCGCGGCGGCCGCTGCAGCTGCTGCAACATTAGTAGATGAGCTAGCTTGACCGTCGGTTTGAGAGCCGCTCATCTTGATATCGAATGCCATGCCCATAGCTGGCTGGCTGGGGTATGCAAATGGATCTTCTGATGGGAACATCAAGTTGTTCATGCGGCCCATGGTAGCACCGCTAGCTGATGCTGCATATGACTTGGATATGACGGAGCTATCGGCAGTCCCCGTAGACTCTGGCGTGTCACGAGATGGCACCTCCATGGGGAGAAAGTCACTCAAGTTGGGCGTGGCTACATCCATCATGACTGTGCTAGTGGATATTTTGCCGCCTAGAGATCGATGCGGGTGTACTGATGGGTCCTGGTTCCGAGAAAGATCACCTTGGGCATAGCCTGACCGGGCGTCATCTTTGGTGGGAACTGATCTTTTGCGAGTTGGTATCGAGTTGATCGAATTTGTGTTCAGACGTTCAGGTAGACGATCGAACAGAATCTAAGAGAAACAAAAGTTAGTACTGATATAGCAAATGCCAAAACTTTGATGTGAAGCCTCTGTAAGATGATAACATACCTTGAGAGCCTTCGTTACACGATCGGCTGCCATGCTCTGCTCTGCAAATTTTGCAAGTATATCACGACCAGCATATGCGTCGGCCAAAACTTCAGCAGTGCCATTTTTGAGCGGATTCTCCGTGGCGTAGAAAACTAGAGAGAGTACAGCAAAGAACTCGGTGTACAGCATAAACCAATAAGGCCCGATGAGAACACCTTGCTTACGCATCTCGATACCGATATGAACAAGATTCCGTGATACGCTTATAGCAGCAGCTGCACAGGCATAAGATACTTCGTCGACCATCTTTCCCTGGGCAATTCGCGGGGAGACATAATGTAAGAATGGGCGGTAGAGGGCTAGCTGGATATGAGCATACGCGAAACGTAGCAGATGCTGGACTCTGTTTACATAGATCACGGTTAGTACGTAAGCTACTTTAGATTCGATAGACGACACGCAATGATGACTTACCGTATCATCTCTATAGATCCTTCAGAACCGGGACGCCAGACAACAGACAGCTGCTCAAACCACTTTTGCAGGTCTCGTTCAATCTCACGGATCTTGCCATAGCTGACTAGATACGTGGATCCATTGCTACCAGGCTTCGGTTGCGGTGCGGCCCCAGATCCCGTCTTGATTGGATATATATATTTCAGAATCTTGGCCATGATTTCCATAAGTCGTGTATGCGCATTGAAGGCGTCAAAGAACGAATGTGTGCCAGGGGGCTGCGGTATGATACGATCATGGAGAATGTACTCATCATCGACCGGGCTGGGATACTCTTGATCGATATCTCCAGGCTGCAGCAATAATGGGAAGCCTAGCATGGCCGAGACGTAGATGTCGAGTTGGCGAATCACGTAGAATACACGACGTCGTTCTTCCACCTCGATTGGGGTCATCATGCTATGGTGTAGATTTCGATGAAGACCCATACGCACTGAGGAGCGAAGTGCTATGCCAATGAAGGAATAACAGGCACTGAGATTCGAGGATGCCTGGAGGAATAGAATCATGAAAAGGAGTGACTGCAGAGCCTTAAGATCTCGGCATTCTGTGATGTCCTGTAATAGCGAACGTGCTGTGACATAGTGCCTCATTCTAGTAGTTAGGCCTTGATGTTAGTGAGATGCCCATGATAGCTGGGATGCTTTCCACTTACCCTTCTTCGATAGCTTCCCGGTATCCAGATTTTACACCAGATGCGGGATCCAGGTTACGGTACATGTAGCCCAGTGCTAGTACTGAATGGATGAGTGCCAAACCATGGATTTGATCGGGTGACATAGCTTCAACAGGTATGTCGTAGATCTGATCAAAGAGTTCCGTGAACGAGGGAACGTGAACAATGCGTATAAGGCAAGTAGCACAGTTGAGACTGTAATAACAGAGACTACGTGCAAGTTCCTTGGAAGGAAGCGGAGTGATATTAGATGAGATCGGGCCGAGAGAAGACTCGATAGGGGGGATTCTGCAATGAATCAAGGTTTGCTAACCCTGCTGGGCGCTCATATCTAGGGAAAAACGGCGTTGCTTCTTGAGAATCAAGCATACCACAGAAGTGATCCTTCATACGGCGCAGAAACATAGCACCAGACGATGAGCCGTGGAAATCCCAGCCACCATCGTCGTCGAGATCGAGGGCACCGATAGACTCAACCATGGAGGCTAATGTGGCATCTTCCAAGACCTCATCGTCGTATGGGGAGTGAAGCTTTGCGTTTGCCTTCTTGCGGGCTAGCTCGCGAGTGTGGAATTCTTGCTGGACAGCAGGATCAAGAGTTGGATCGGATAAGTCGAGGTCGGGGACGTATTTACGCAGCAGCGATTCAGCACGCTGAAGCCGGTTTTCTAGAGCTTCGATATACTGCGGAGCGGGATTTCTTCTGCGATTCGAAGGCTTATCATATGTACAGTCTAAGAGAAGCTAGTTAGTGCAGGCTCCGATAACAGACAGACCAAAACCGAGTTCCAGTTCAGGCTCTATGAGGAGACGACAGTGCCATCCTATCACGGTAAACGCACCATAGCTGTAGACTGAGCAGTGTGTACATGGCTGCTTGCCATCACATTTTATCTTTTTACGGCGGCATTCATCGCAGGCCCGCGTCACCCGGCGGCGCTTTTGGATCGGCGCAGAGGACGTCTGGTCTTGCTGGGAAGCGTCGTCGCCCTCGTCAGAGCCGACCGGTGACTGTCATTAGGCGATCCGGCATTGTTGAGATTTTTGAGAGTCCGAGTGTTGTTTGTCTTCTGTTCCCTGATTTAGTGCGGTTTCGTCGTCAGAAAGCTCAGATTTGGATACGTCTCCAGCTGTAGTAGTAGTCGCAGCAGGGGTGTTCGAGTTGGGAGCTCCTGTAGTAGAAGTCATCCCCTTGGAGCCAGGTCCTCCCATAGCCCGTGAGGGACGTGATGTTAGTGTCTTGGCTATACCGAGTCAAGATCGGAAGGGCAAAGATTGGAGGAATCAGTAGCAGCGGACTTTTTGAAGAGAGGGGAGACTAGAGCTCTTCAAGAGGGAAACGAAAGAATATGATTGTGCAGAGAGGCTTGGCAGCACGGCAAGAGGCCCTGAAAATCGGCGGATCGGCTTTGACGAGGATCGGATCGAGCGGCTCAGGCGAAGTCTTGGCGTGAAAGATACCGCATATAATTAGCAAAACACAGGACTGACAAGGCAGATCTTTTCGCTTCGCATTCAAAGTCACGCAATTCGACTAAGGAGAAGTATAGAGGCCAGAATTTTAGATATGCAACGTTGGAATCGTGAGGTTGGTCGTCAAAAGATGGCTCAGAAATGAGGTCCGGCCACGATACTGAGATGACAATGCGATGCAGGTATTCGGCGTGATCGTTTAGTATACACGTTGCTGTGTAGTTCGTGGGAAACGTATTCGTATATGGCGATCTAGATGTATAGCAAAGAGAGCGAGGTCAAGAGGTTAGAACGGGCTGGAGCAACCACACAGACTTACAGCAGCAAAGCTGGTTTGTAAGAAACAGAGAACCTGTGCACCCAAGACTGGTAAATTATTTTTGATGAGCGGCGGACGGGCTAGACTTTAAGCTTTGCTGGGCGCGTACCGGGGGCGGAACGTTGTGGGAGGAACAGGAAGAGGAGGAGGAGACGTCGTGCCATAGGCCCGTCTAGTTTCTTTTTTCTATTAAAGCCTTTTTTATTTCCTTTTCAGACGACTGGTTCTTTCCGGGAGATTATTACATTGATCTGCACAATAACGATCTGGGATTCAGGCTTCGGAAGTATAAGGGGATGTAGGGTATCTGGATGCTAGAATGGGGAGTGAGCGCAGTAGCTGGGAGATAGAGGCGTATGCCAATTTAGTACCTGTGGGCACATGTAGGCACAGGTAGCATATATGCACAAAGACAGGCGTGATGCCAGAACCAAGCGAGCACAAGACTAATTGCTACCATCGCGGCTGCTCGGTGACATTAGCCCATGAGTAGAATATTGGAAGCGAGCTGGCTTATAAACCACGACTCCTTAGCTGGCGCAGACAGAAGCTTTCAAGTAATGATCATCTAGCTTGGGAAAGCCTTGAGTATAGATGCTAAGAATAGACCCCGGATATGAAGATCGTGAAACCCAAAGCAGATACTGTTTGGAGATACCCGGACCACTTAGTGCCGATAATCTAGCTCCCATAAGACATCGAACTCAGATATACGGAGTTTTTTGTTCTCCGGTCATTAATTCAATAGATCAGGTGTAACCGTGCCTACAATACTAACTTAGCATTGTGGGCAACACGGCAGCTCTTTATGGAGCATATATGTAAGCCTATCAGGCCATGATCTTGGAGATGTGCCTTTTTGATGATACCTTCGACGATGGGGATCATGACAAGGGCGAGTTATCACCTTCTTTTCGTCCGCATTGTTTGGGAACGCTGAGAGTAGGAAAACCATGCTATACAGCTTCAGCAAGTCTATGTTGCATGTATATGCAAAAATACATACCTATATAATAGGGTATATGCTAATGGTATATGTATGAAATAGCGGCGACAAAACTCTATAATGCCTTGAAAGCAAGGATGAGATATTGATGTCAAAGATGTCGTCTTTGTAAAAGGATACGGAATAAACAGCGTTGTGGTCGCACTATCGTATGTGCCAGTCTAGCTTTGTAATACTACTTACTCCCTGTATCAACGAAACAAAGGAACTAGTAGAAAATAAGAAAGAAAAGAAAAGAAAAAGAGCGAAAGAAAATACCAAAGATAGACCATAAAGGCCAAGGCAACAGAGACTATCTTTTGTGAAGAAAAACTTACGGGATTAAAGCAAAGCAGCCCCCCGAGCAAAAGCAGGATTTGCTTCCTTATTATTTACACGCAGATTTCCATGACTGGCAAAGAACGTTGAAAGCGCATTACCAAGTAACAAGAGACAAGAGCAAAGAAGAGCTCCGTCGGGATCTTCAAGCCGGGTTGGCCTAGAATGAGACGACGAGGACCAAGTTGAGTTAGATCCTAGTCGACTTTGCTGGCTAGCTAGTGGGGAGGGGCGTGTAAATCAACAAAAGCTAAAGCCCATAATACATATTAGTAGACAGGCCAGGCCAGGTAGTGCGAGGGTCACAGTATGACTGATCACTAGTAGAAGCAAAAGTACGACTTACGACAGTACAAGCAATATATTGTATGTGTAGGTGTACTGCTGAGGTTTGCCACATCCCTGTTACCTATTGAGCCTTTCAGAATCATATTGGGAGCGGAGTCTTGAACCAAATAGGGCGGCGTCTCGGGGTTTTGAATTTAGCTTGTCTTTAGAAATGACGTAGTCAAACAAAACGTCACTGGGAATAACGATAGAAAGCCAAGAGGACAGGGTTGATTTGTATTTTCCTTTCTATTTCTGGTATTCTGGATATAGAGGAGAAAAATAATACCGGTATCTTGCGGTGTCTTGCAATAGATGCAGTCTTACTCGGAACCACATGGGTGTCTTTCTTGGGAAATAATAGGTTTTTTTCTGCATTATTCTAGTTTTTTTTTTAGAATAAAAAACAAGAGACGGAACTACGTAGACTCGATCATGGATTATCCGGGCTATTTCTGGTGGAATTAGAGCCAATAGAAAAGAGAGCGAACGGGTGGAATGTTTGGATATATAGCAAGTCAACAAACAAAGTCCATGGAGGCCTAAATTTTGAGAATAGTGGCAGAGCACCGTTATTTTACTATGCGGCTTGACAAGTTAACGGTAGCCTGCGGACTCACTTAGGGAAGCATTGAAAAGAAGCTAACTATCATGAAAAAGGCTTCAACTTATCGTATTAGCTTTCGTGTTGGCTTCTAATTAGCAAGGCAAGTGGACCTGGATATATATGGGTTATTAATACTAGCGAGAAACCATGGAACAATCACTAGAAAGGCGGCTATCACAAATGTATCTAGTCGGCTAGAATAAACAGCCTCATATATGAAATTACTGACCTGTCAAATCATAAATTTCCCCCTTTCATTGGGATAAGATGTCTGGGGTTCGTGAACTAAGATCGTATTTCGGCAGAAGAATGTTGTCTGATCACAGATAGAGACCAATAGAATAAGGCTATGATAAAGACAATAATAAAGACAAAATTGAATCTTTTTTTTTTAAGAAAAAAACTGCCTTGCGTGATATAAAACAAGGCTAGACCTTTTTCTAGAAGGCATGAAGTCTAGATCATGCTCGGTTATTGAGTTTACATCTATGAAGGTTCTTTCCAGTCCTGCACACTATCTACAACTACACTCGACTATGAATAGGTAACCCTAATTAACGAATACTGCTCACTTTACTAACCCTTGTTTCTACAATAGAAGAAAAGCTTGTATCCTCGGAGCTCTGTCTCTTCACAGACCACCTGTCTTTGACCTAAATCTCGTTTATTTCGGATGTTTGTAGATAGCGTTTGCTTGGTTGACACAAACTCGTCAAAAGAAAAAAAATGTAAAAGGGCTTATTGAACGCTTTGTTTGGAAGATACCGCTACGTTAGCTTGGATCTATCTACATACTATCCTCTTTTTTTTTTTTTTGTCTTTTTATTCTTTTTTCTAGTCCTGGAGAGAGAGAAATCTATCCTTGATCTTGCGATAAATGCTACAATGAAAATATATATCAACTAGTGAAAAGCAGGCATGGGGGTGGAACTGGTCCTGATAGGAAAGTTTTATATTTACTTTTTTGCAGGGTAAAGATGATAAGTACAGATATTAGTCTGTCTTTTTTTTCTTACAAGGGCCGGGGCGACAATATTATTAGGCAAACTCCTTCCTTAAAGCCGGTCTTTTGCGACAAGCTTTGAGGCATATTTATTTTATTTTATTTTATTTTTATTTTCATATTCATGTGGAACAAGACTTCATTTTGTTCCGCCAAGATGAGCGTATTTGTGTTCCCTACAATATATGGTTTGTCATCAATGTACTTACCATGATTAATTACGGAGAACATGGTAGTATGTGACTACATACTTTACAATATTCCAAGAATGGCCAAGAAACTAAGCAGGCCTTGGCTAGCTTGGACTTATCCACTTGGGCGAACCACTAATGCTCAGGTGAGCGGATAAAGTAAGAAAAAAGAGAAGAAAAGAAAAGTCATCAAAGTAAAACAAGTTATCAAAGAATCCTATCGGGGCGGAAAATCCTATGGGCGCGGTGAGAATAAGCAACAAAAACACACAAAGACCCAAATTTTAAAGACCCCCCGTCACATGAACATACCAACCAACACATTCAACATATGATGTACTATGTATATATGTATGTACAATAGTTGTATGGATTGAGTGGACTGGGAGAGGGGATCTTGGCAGACGTACGTCCAACGTTACTTAATGGGCTCCCTCATCCTTGGCAGACGGGGACTTTGTTGACATGCATGCTATATAGGCCACAATCCATATAAAAACAAAGCAGAATTTGAAGTAAGATGTCGCCTTTGTTTCTTGTTTGGTCTTGCTTGGCGCTTTCATTTATCGTCTAGTATCAGGTCTCCATATTCCATGAAACAAATGAGACTCATCCATATTATCTCTTCTTAGGTGACGGCGTGGATTCAATCCCCTGTCATGGTTCGTGCATGTTACCGAAGTCGATGTGGAAAGGATAGTCTCGAAGCCGCCGTTGCTTCCTCGTTTCTGTTTGGCGGTGGAAACCTGGGCGGCTGAACATGTGAAGGAACGGTAAGTATTGACACACGAATATATATAGCACTTTCTAGTACAGTACGTATAGTGCAGAGTCGCTTAGTAGTACAATAGCGTTCGTGATATATAAAAGAGAATAAGCCTGTGATGTACGTCTCGCACTTGGCGTATACATAGCAAATCAAACAGAGTAGTACATCACGGAGAAGAGACAGGGAAATAGATGGCGAGATGACTTAGTTCTCTTGGCGGGCAGCGTCTCAAAGGAACCAATCGGAGACGCTGATATGGCGGAAAGTCGTATCTTGTAATAGGCATATGACGCAGTCCGTAAGTCTAAGGGGTGGGCGGCTGAGCTAGAAGAAGAACGAAGAGGGGTCAATACGGGAAATCGGCGAGCAAGAGGAGGAGCGGGCTTGCTAGTCGCTGCAGCGTGATATTGTACATGTAGCGGAGAGGATGACCTGGAAAGGCCAAAAGGAAACCAAAAGAAGATTAAAAGGCAAAGGGTGTGAGTCGATGAACAAGGCCAACCGTAAGGGGAAAGGATAGGTCAAGATCATCAGAAAAGCCCATCATTTGCTTACTTAGGGGGGAAAGAGTTTTCCGCTGAGCTAGGCGTTGTGGGCTGCTTTATTATGATTGTTGTTGTGTTCTTTTTTTGGGGGGCATTTAAAAGGTTCTGGCCTCAGAAACGCCGAATGTCGGCAAAAAAAGCCTTATCGGATAGGGAGCATAGAAGCCGTTGGTTCCGGAAGATTTTCGTGCCTAAGTATTTGTATTTTTTACATCGTGGTGAAGAAGTTTCTAAGGATGAAAGATACGCAAGAAGAAGAGATGTTGTTGAAGTAAAGTTGAGGTGAGGTTGAAGAACGTGCTATTAGACTTATATATATTTTTCCAATGATTATTTCCTTGTCCTTATTTGTTTGTTTTGTTTTACACAGCCACAATTCCGCCGCCAGAAAGAGGTAGGTACCTGAATTTGCAGACTACATGAAGCTTCATTTTGTGTGCTGGAACTAGACGGGGAATAATAACAAAGGGAAGGAGGGGGCGGAGCAGAGGGGCGGAGACCAGAGCCCCTCTATCTGCTTGTGATTTTTCTACTACCAGAAGAGAGATATCAAAGAGAAACTCTTAGGGAACAAGGTGAAGGGGGGCGTAGCTGGACCCCCGAAAAAGGCGAGACGAAGGGAAAAGAAAAAAAAGGCAGGCTGCCATTTTAGAGGGGAAAAGCCAAGGATACTGCTGGAGACGGCTAGAGCGGATCAGCTTATCTGTCGACAGAGATAAAAAACAACATAAAAAGTCACACGCCCCCCCAAAGCCTGGTCCGAGTAGTTTGTGCTATTGCGTAATTCCTGTGCCTATGCCACGTACTCTGTCAAATGTAGGTCAGACAACGTTCTATATCATACAACTAAGTGTTAGCACAGTCTTAGCGTATATCAAAGCAAGCAAGAAAGCAAGCTAATGAAACTGTAATTGCACAAGAAATACGGCGTAAAATAATCAACGACCCAAATATATTAAGTGGGGCATTACAAATGATATGCCAATGTTATCGATTTTTAGCGGGTTTGGCGGAGCGGAGAGGAGAGGGGCGGAAACACAACGGGGCTGGTCCTACTGCTTCCTTCCTGCTTTGAGATGTCAACGGGGTTTTTTTTTCGTTTTTCTCCACTACAATATAACTACAATATCAATGTGTATAAGTGAAAAATGAGCTCTACACAACCTTAACCCTGATTATATAATTTTCGTACACTTGATAGCATTGTGTTCTCGGGTTTTTACTCCTTTAAGTTTCTACTTACGTACAACTATTGTTTTGCCGGATCTGTATCTAGAGATTGTCTATCCCGGCACTGATGCCACCAACAAGACGGTTTGCAACTATAATTTGCGCTTAATATTCTAGGCTGCCATGAATCAGCCCCTGTTCAAACTTTGCCTCATTAACTATCTAATGAAGGAAATTGATGGATACAAAAAGAAGAAAGCCTATAGCGAAGTACCATCCTAGCTTCATTTGCTTAGAATGGTCCTGTTTGTTATTAGTATTATGGAGCTGCTGAGAACGTCTTTTTTCAAGGCCGGCCTTTGATATTGGTAGACTGGGCTCATGTATTCCTAATATGATGAATACCCCTAGTGTATATCGTATTGTGACGGCTGCACATGCCCTCCTGTCTCATAGGTGAAGTTGGGGATGGCCTCAATAGAAAGAACGAGGACCAGTCTCGAGGCTAGATGATTTGGTTTTTGTGATACGATCTTTTACAGTCAGAGAATTTGAGGCGAGTGGCTAATAGTTTTTCTCTGTTAACTCGAGGAATACAATGTTGTTTGATATCTCGATATGAAAGGAAGGGAAGGCTTCGTTAGCTCGATGGAATCTCCAACACATCGTTGTGTACAGCAAATCAGCGAATCGTTGGCCCTTGACTGATATCGGTGCCGACACGGTATATCTCGTATTCTTTAGTTTTATGTCTCTAGTCCTAGGTCAGACATTAATCCTTTCCAGCACACGGCATGACCGTATTGCACATATAGAGGTCTTGTAGATGCTTATCCACCCGATATATCAGTAGATATACCAATAATCAGTCATTTTACGACTGTGCTGGTGCAAAGAAACCAAAACAAAAGCAAAGAATAGAACATTAGCTGGATTCTGATACTCATCCTTCAGCATAGTCGGGGCTGCATGTTCAGATCTCGCTTCTGAACAGCCAGAGAAAAAGCTTTCCATTCCTTTAGGAAAATAGAGGTTTTGAGCTTTCTCCGGGCTTCTAGATCCTGAGAGTCTCCCTTTCTACTGAAATACACAGGAACTATCTAGATACTACTGTCATAGAGTCCAGATCCTCGGTGGGAATGAGGTGGCAATGGCACATGCATGACCACTGACAAAAGAACCTACACCCCCTTTCAGTTTTGGATGTGTCTACAAAGTGTATATGTATATTCGAACAGATCCATTCGATATCGGTGCCGGCTTTATGTAAATCCCGTTCATATATTTGGGGCATTATACTATATCTGCTTGTTGGCATACATATGTACAACAATAAACAAAAGCAAGAGATTTTGCAGACTAAGCCGTCAAGATAACTCATGAAAGGTCAAAATAAAGTGCAAGCTTGAGAAATTGCTCAAAAAGTCGAAAATTGAGTTGTGTTGGAGGGGGAGGGGGTCTCTTATCAAGATAGCAAAATGAATAAATAACCTCCAAAACTTGGCACGTCGTCGCTGATATATTTTTTACTGCAACAGACCCTCCATAAAGAACAAAGAGACAATGCTCCAGGTTCCAGAAAGAGGCCTTGTTTGGATCAGAAACAAAAAAGATAAAGCCAAACAAGAACGAACAAGAATAAGAAAGCCTTGGCAAAACGTGCGTTTTGGGCTTGCTTTGTTCTATTTTTTTTCCTTGTGCCGACAAAAGTCTTGGCATTACAACGGTTTTTGTAGGTTAAATATAGGGTTAGCTAAGGGTTTTGTATGTTAATAGTAGAAAACCCCGGATGCAAGACTTTCGCTTCCTCTTCGACGGCATCTCTAATCCGTTTCCTTAAAGTCAAAAGTCTTGGCATAAAAAAGAAATGGAACATGAAGCAAATATCTAGACAATAAGAAAAAACACCATGATGTCAATTCTCGTGATGGTTTGAACGCTGATTTAAGTAGTGCTTTTTGGTGAATTTCCCCAATGTTTGCTTATCTTCTTTATAGATGCTGTTATTTTTTAGTAATGCGAGAAACGAGAGATGAAGAGAATTCTGGTAATTGCTCTCGACGTGGGCAGTCGAAACTCCCCCAAAAAACGGTTGGCACAAATCAGTCAAAATTAAATTATTTTCTTTAGCGGCCTATTTTATTCATCATGTATTTTCTATTGGGTCTTCTTTACTTCCCTTGTCTCTTAGAGAAAATAATCTCACACGCCCCCTTCTTTGATACACGCCATTTTATTGTTATTTTCTTTTGTCTTTCTTTTTGCTCGAAGTAGAAAACGCGAATCAACCTCGATATCTGCATGTTCGCATATCATAGCTCTTTGAGATGGCATAAAAAAAGAAGAAGTCATGATCAAGATAGATCCTTGCTGCCCCTCGTCTTGTTTTCTGCCGATCCGTTGGGACAAAATGGGACGCTCAACCGACTTTCGTTTTACTGATAGAAACATATTTGCGCTAATTAGCCTACGATATACGGAACCTTACATAACTAACACTCAGTTTCTGCTACACTACTAGTCAAGTTTTCTTACCTCACATTCGTTTTCTAAGCCATATATTTTTTGTTTGCTTGGATCTGGAGGCGAACTTGAACTTTGTGTGGAGGATCAAGAAAGCAAACAAGCAATCAAGCAATCAAATATTCGCTGGATCATCGCGGCATTCTGGGTTCCTGGATGACGTGTTAAAAAGCTTCTATTTATGTACTTTCTACTATGCAACTTCTTGATGATGCTTCTAGTTGCTACTAGTCACCAACTAAGGCCGGTTTTGTCATTGCGAGCTTAACTACGGTAGGTATAGTAGTATCATATCCTAGCATTATGATTCTACTTATAGACATTGTAGCTTCTAGCGAGAATGGCTTAGGTGACTAAGCCACTGGAGCATGCTACTTTGATTTTGTTCTAGCTAGCTAGAAAATAAGCACAACAAAATAATCCATGAGTCCGTGATTTTTTCTTTTCTTCTAGAGGCCATTTAGTAGCATGCATATGTGGTCCATCGACAACTTAGTTACTGTAGAGTTGTGGTGACACTCTCACTACGGCTTGGCACATGGATGGATTCATCATGGCGGCTTGCGGATGGCTTTCCTGCCAGTACTATCCTAGAGATAGTCGGTGCTTATTAGAGAGAACTAGTTTGGTAGAAACCTGGTATCATCTACTGGTCAATGTCCACCGCTACCACCGCTAGGGTATCATAGACTACCAACCCCCAAATCGTCGGCTGTCAGTCAAGTATGCTCTATCGGAACTTGGTTAGAATTGTCTTGGGAACCTAAATGTCTTGGCTTCCTTTGTCCATCTTAATCACTTTAGTATCTTCAAGGTCTTTGGACTACTTTTTTGCTTCCATTATCTTTCCCTTCCCCCTCCTCCTCTTTGTGTCTTGCTAACTTCACTATGCCTAGATTGCCTTGCTAGACTACTCAATTGCATTGAAGATGCATGCTATGGTGATATGGCCTTGCAGTGAGGCCTCTCGCTTGCCCACACCCACCGGTGGTCATACCCATGTTTGTCTCCCTTTCTTGCTTTGACACTCCTCTTTGTCCCATCATACCAAGCTCTCCGTCAGATGCCAAGGGAAAGAGCACAGAGCAAGAACTGAATTGTGTCTGGATAGGAATAATGAACCACTTGCCATATACTTCCATGGGCTCTGGTTTGCCGGCTTGGGTCACTTCTTAGGGACTTATGGGAGGCCGCCAATCATGTGTGGATAAAGATGCAAAGTGTGTTACCTTGTTGCCTTGCGAATACCTATACATGGCATTGGCTTCTCGATATCAAATGTCATCTCTCTACCACTACCGGGCTACTATATGTATTGCCAAGAATATCAAAGTTCGTTAGATCTAGCTGCCCTGTGAAATATCATTCCAGAACCTAGTATGATGTGCTCGTTGTAGTCTTAGCACTGGCTCCTTCTCATTGCTGTTTCGGCTGTCACGAGGAATATATATGCTATCGCAAGGCAGATTTGCACCTTTTGATTCACTCATCGGTAAGAATTTTACAACAAATGTCTTCTATGTGATCCTATGGGCTGGGGAGGGGTGTGTCCTTCTATTATTCTCTTTTGCTGTCTGTGCTGCGCTAGAAGATAGACAAGCAAACACACTGCTAGAGCTGAGCATCATTATTGTATTTCGGATACACTTTCCCACTATCGATACAAGTCAATATGACCATGTCATCACAATCTACGGCACATACAGATGCATATGGTCCTCCAATTGCTAGGCCTATATGC
Source organism: Davidsoniella neocaledoniae (assembly GCA_009806295.1). Classification (NCBI taxonomy): domain Eukaryota; kingdom Fungi; phylum Ascomycota; class Sordariomycetes; order Microascales; family Ceratocystidaceae; genus Davidsoniella; species Davidsoniella neocaledoniae. The sequence goes on from RHDR01000215.1 coordinate 26,844, forward strand.
CGTTATGCGTCTGAAGCGAGAGGCAACTCGGAGTTGATAGACACTGGGTCATCACTAGGCTGTATGTAGTTGGGCAGATGTATATAAGTGTGGACATATATGGTGTATGTCTAAGCAGTACATGTATAATGCTGTCTAGATCCATATCTTAGGTGCGGATATTAAGTCCGAGGTAGCGTGTCCTCTATAGACTAGGCTGAATCAGTGACGCCCTCTTTCAATGCCTGTTGGCCTTGATGGAATTGGTAATACCATATTGCGTTTGCAAGCCCCGCCTTTGCCTAGAGAAGCGATGTAGTGCTTTACCACTTGAGACTGAAATTTTATCATCTCATACATAGAGACTCACTATTATTAGTCGAGGTTTTGTACTCGATGGAGCTGTAGAGCCTGTAGCCATGAAGAATATGGTTGATGGCTGTTGTCAGAATTGTGGCCGTATCTTAAGTCACTAGCTAAACATGAACCAATTTGACGCTATGGGCTAACAAGGATTCTAACACCATGCTAGCAATAGTTTATACTGACTCTCTACATGATTATGAGGATGATTACGGCTTTGTAAACACAAAGAGGCCAAGTGTAGTAGGTTGATGAGCAGCTATACAGGGTTATAGGAATAATTAGGGTTATATATGACATAACACAGTATATATGACACAATACACTGTCTATAAACTGTGTGAATGCTATGAATGCACAGCTGACAACATCTGTACATAGCTGTCATCAGCAGAGCTCAGCTGTCAAGAATGTGCCAACTAGTGCCAGCAGCTGTCCTCGCTACGAATTCGTCATAATACTAAGCATCCCAACACAACACAACCAAGCTAAGATCCAGGCTTCCCTGGTGAAGTGCGACAAGCAGATGCCCCTCCCATTCCAAAATATACAACACGTCTATTGCAGTGCCGACTAGCAGCATTATCACATATACTAGAGATAGCCGTAATCATGGCTTCTCCAAACTTGGCTACGGAGTTCTTCACCAAGATGCGAACCGAGGGCCACGTTGTTGTCGATGGTATGTCTTGTTGTTGATGCCTTCATAGTCGGTTTCATTATTGTCTTCATGTGATTTATTGGCCTAGATTGAAGCTATAACGCCGCATTGCCTGAGCTTCATAGGATCCTTCCAATACCACAAAACACAACGTCTTGATCGCAATTTTTTTTATTTTAGAATTATATTTACATCCATATTTGCCTCTTTTTAAGTAATATATCACAGCTAACGTATTGCGAATCTAGAATTGCCTAAACTTGAGCTTGAAAGCTATATCGCCAACTACGAAGGTAAGCAGATATATAACCACCTGCTTAGTGTTAAGCCATATGGACTCTGTAGTTAATAGTAGTTTTATGATATAGGCCGTACGCGCTCTGATCGACTATGCTTTATCGCCCGGACTAGTCCTAAGCTATCACTTGAAGCGTTAAAGCTCGCGATTGAAGAGGCCAAAGCTGGCACTGATGTTGCTCGATACAAAGACATTGTTAAAACTATCGCAAAATTGTTTCCGGACGCAGCAGAGGCAATCAAAGATGATGAATGGATCGCCAAAACTAAGAATGATTCTAGCGCAGAGACTGCTCGTCTTCAAAAAGAACTAAAGCTCTACCGCCGGAATCTCGTAAAAGAAAGCATACGAGTAAGCATGACTTGACAGAGAGACTTACAATTCTACGGTATCTCTATAAAACGTCATAATACCAATATATAACTAACAATCTTCTCTTAAGGTTGGCTATGTTGATATAGGATCTCATTATGAACAGACTGGCAAGCATCAGTTGGCACTCGAGCACTATGCACTCATTCGACAAGAATCAGCGACTAATATGCACATATTCGACATGCATTCACTGATTGTCAGAGTTGCCTTCCAGACAAAAGACTGGAACATGGCTATCGGCAACCTAAACAAAATGGTATCATTGCTACCACTACTCGAAGACGATGGATTGGACCACAGCTCTGCAGTCAACGCCTGCTGCGGATTAGCTCAGATGTGCAAAGGTGACTGGGCAGAGGCCTGCGAGTACTTCCTCAAAGTTGTATCGTCACCAAAAACTGCTCCATATAACAATTATGCCTCCCCCAATGACATTGCCGTATACGGTAGTCTCTTAGCCTTGGCTACAATGGACCGTCAGAGCCTGAACGACAAAGTGCTCGGTAGCGTACAATTCCGTACATTACTCGGAATGGAGCCAACTCTCCGAAAGGCCATTGCTGCGTATGTGTCTGGTAGATACAGTTCGTGTCTCTCGATACTAGAAGCCAGCCGAACAGATTATCTCCTCGATTTATATCTCAGCAAGCATGTCAAGGAGGTGTACAAGAAAATTCGCACAAAATGTATTCGCGAGTACTGTAAACCATTCTCTACACTCACACTAGTAACTTTAGCGAACGTCTTCGATACCAATCAAAAAGACATCGAGCGAGAGATCAAAATGCTCATATCTAGTGGGCATATCGAAGCTCGTATCAACTCTATCGATGGTGTAAGTGTTATCTCGCTTATCACATGATAAACTTGCGGCACCCTTTCTAACAAATCATTTTCTGTAATATTATTTAGCTTCTTATAGCACTGCCTCAACCAACATCTGATGATATGTTATACAAGACAGTAGCGCGCACGACGGCATTCGAAGACAACCTACGCAATTCATTACGGCATATGTCTCTAGTTCTTGCAGACCAAGAGACAAGCACCCAGCAAAGTTTTCAACAGCAAGCAGCTAAGATGATCAAGCCTCAGTTTGCGATAAGCACTGGAGATGCTATCGCAGAGGCGGCGCGGGCAAAAATTCTGGTGGGCTCGATGTTGGAAGACTCGCTAAATTCAGTTGACGAAGATGTTCAGATGAGTGATTAAAGCTGTACTTTTAGTATAGATTAGCATCATATCATACGGATGGGAGAAAGGAGAAATGAGAAGGGGAGGAGGAGGATGCAGCAGAGGACATAAAGATAGGCAAGACTAAGCTCAATCGGTAGAGATACTACCATAATGAATAATGACCATTCTTAGCAGTAATCAAGCCAGACCAAATGGCAGTTGTCAAATTGCTATGTCACTGTGATATCGCCACTTCTGTCTAGGTCTAGGTCTAGGTTACACATACACTAGAGCATGAAGGTTCTGTACCGCCACCTGTCTTATTTTAGGTCTATTGTGCCAGTTAGTTTCAGGCTAGCCAAACAGAAAACTAGACTTGTCTATTTTAGATATCTAGAGCCATTGTATTTTGTACGACATTAATGAAGTAGTTCGTAGTTTGTCCAAATTTTGCCCAAAAAAATCGCGACGAGACGAGAACATGAGGGCATCTACGTCACGAACTCTCAACAAGTCCCCGGGGCAATGGCGCAGTTGGGAGCGCGTTAGACTGAAGCTCAACTTCAGTGGTTTCTGTTATCTAAAGGTCACCGGTTCAATCCCGGTTTGCCCCAGTTTCGCCCGAGATCTTCTCGGGTGACAATACCCTTCGGTCTTGTGGTCTAGTGGTATGATTCTCGCTTAGGGTTAACCCTAAAGCAAAGCTTGCGAGAGGTCCCGTGTTCGATCCACGGCAAGACCCGGATATCCATTTTTTGGCCCTTTGATGTTATTTTTGAGTACTAAAGGTTATTTAGGCCAAGGGAAATGGATATAGGAAAGGGAGGGGAAAGGGGATGGCAAAAATATCGACTAGTTGGTTGGAGAATGATTATTGAAAGAGAGTCTTTAGCTGTATGCACTAAATGTAGAGGGATTAAACAATTAAACAGAGAGTGATCTGGTGGGGAAATAGGGAAGGTGCACTAAATTGCATAATGCGGGGATATTCTAATATCCAAACAAGAAAAAACAAAGGAACCAGCTAAGTTCCTAGACTCTGTTGTGCCCCTCTTTATTGCAAGGATCTCCATGCGAGCTTCTTTTTGAATATTCACATAAAGGGTTAGTCTTGTATTTTGCCTGAGCCATAAATATGCTCAGAGATTCACCCGCCATCTTCATCGTCCATAATCAAAAGACTTTGTGGGGAAAACACGGCTCGGTGATTTCTCTTTTCATTTCTTTTCTTCTTCTTGAATCGACGATAACTATGGCCATCAATTGCTTTTGATTGCCTACCGACTCACTATCATGCGCCGCCTTAACCAACGAAGCGCGCTAGCTAAGTCTCTCCAGAGCCAGCATATCTTGCTAGCTCCGCATCGTAAACTCCACCCCCAGATTTCACGATCCTCCGTGTCGCAGTTGGCGTATCCGGCATCGACTTTGGCGGCATCGAATTCTCAACAGAACCAATATAACAGATGGCCTAATGGCACAGGCCGGTATGGCACCGGCGACAGAGCTGGAAGCAGAGCCCGCCAGCAGAACCCGCAGCAGCAAGATCTGAAAGAGCTGCTATTCCAGAAATCCGAACATCAACATCAGCCAGCCAAACAAAAACACACAAACAACGACACCAAGTTCTTGCACCATCGCCAGAATGGGCCGGAAAAGTCACACCAGTGGAAGGTGCCCAAGGGATGGCCATATCTGGATCTGTCGCACAATGACTCTTTTCGAAACCAGTCAGAACCGCAGCAGCTGGAGTTGGCACTGACGTGGCTTAAGAACTACCAATCGCGGGCCGGCGAGTTCTCACTGCTGGACAGCTTCAAATGGGCAGAGCGTAACATCTTCTACTTGAGTACCAGCGTGCGCATGCATTCAGTCATCTACGGCTTCATAACAACGCTGCTTAGCAACACAATCGCCGCTAAAGAGCGAGATCCGATGAATGTCACTGACATCCCATCATTGACGAGCATCTACCAAATGCAGCTGGCCTTCAAGGGCCAGCCCATGGACACTCTCTTCAATATTGCCCTGAAGCAGGCTGAGCTGTTCCTCGAGGTGCTTCACGACCAGATCCAGAATGCGGTAGAGTACAAGAGCAAGACCATTGTCGATGCCATCACCAGCGACCAAGACGCCTTCTGGAAGCTCGTCTTCACCAAGCCAGCGTTGGCCGCCGTGCCCCAGACGACACAGTTTCTCGAATTCCCCGACATCACCAAGTCTGGGCTCAGCGTCCTGCAGGCCAGCGGCGTCAGTCTCGAAGAGGTCATCCACCAGCTGCTTCCGTGGCATAATCACTCGAGTTTGAAGCTGCTACCGCCAACGTTGTTAACGTGGTACTTCATCTTCTCTATGCGCTGGCACACATCGGAGGCCTTTCGTTTCCACTTCGTAGTGGTGCGACTCTTCCTCGACAAGGTCATGGCCGGCATGCGCATAGACGACACCAATGTAGCCGCTATCTTTGCTGAGTACCCGAAACTGCTGGCTGGCCTCAAGAAGATAGCCTCAGTCAGCACTCATGGCGACTCCAAAACGTGCACGCCAACAGACGTCCTCTTGTCATTCCATACACAGTTGTCACTGCACATCCGGCAGCGCAATATCCAGCGCATCGAGCACCTCTTCCATGAGTTCCCTCAGGCCTGTATCCTTGGCGGCGCCGTGACTAGTGAGGAAGTGCAGAAACAGCGCGACATGTTCAACTTCTTTGTTCACGCTTTTTGCTGCTTCAACCAAGGTTCTTCTGTAGATCTGGTGCTAAATACCATGACACGCTTCAATATTCCTATAGACTCGGCTACATATACTGCCATGGCAAGCGGCTGGCAACAGTCCCGCGAGAAGACTAAGATCAAGGCTCTTTGGGCTATCCTTAACCAGAGTAATACCCCCGTCGACGATGTCTTCTGGGCCGCCTGTATCTCAGGTCTGGGCAGGCTAGGCTCTCCCCGAGAGGCAGTCGAGCTCTTGTTTGCCATGGATACTAAACATCACAAAAGCACCGCTGCTGCTGCCGCTGCTGCTGCTGCTGCCTCGAAGAAGAATGCTAAAGATAGCCCACCTGTAGTATATATTAGCCCAGCGCCGGCTATACTCAACGTAAATCCAGTGCTTTCTGCACTTTTACTCCAGCGTGATGTCGAAGGCGCACGGCGAATCCTTGACTGGGCCTCTGAGCGCTCTATTGAGCCCGACCTAGTTACCTACAACATCTTGCTTGGTGGTCTATTACGCAACAACTTGGAAGCCGAAGCCCGTACGGTGCTCGACGCAATAGCTCAGGCCGGCTTGCAACCTGATATCATCACATACACATACCTAATCGAGTTCTATCTAAAGGATGCTGCCAATGGTGATATATCGCAAATCAAGTCTCGCGTTGAAAGCGTTCTGAACATGTTCGACTCACCGGATACGCCAGACTTTACGGCGCGTCAAGCAACATACGCTAAGATGCTACATATTGTCCTGAAAACAGCGCGGTGCGATGCCAACGGCATTGAAGAATTCGAGTCAGCACGGTACAACTCCCAGACATCATTTTCCTCTACCGATTCCGCAGCGACGGTAACAATGGCCGTATCCGACTTACTGGGCCCTGATCAACAACAACTATCGGGAAACCCACAATCAAATCCAACGCAACAGTCTAAACTCGCGTATATTCACGCTGCCGCCGAAGCAATCCTTGAGCACATGGCCGCTCGCGGTATAAACCCACGTGAATACATCTGCACCATTCTCGTAGACCACTATTTTGCCCATGGTGACATCGTCGCTATCGAATCACTAATAACGCGCTGGAACTTACGACGTGGTATACTCGACCCAGTATTCTGGGAGCGAGTGATCACAGGCTACGCACGATTAGGCGAGGAACGCTTGACTATGGAATACTGTCAACTATTCCGCCATCTCTGGCCTAACGGTCGTTTAGCTATGGGTTGTCAGGCTAGCGTACTGAAAGTGCTGTTGCAGTATAACCGAGTAGATGAGGCGGTTAGTTTGGTCAATGCTGAGATCGAATATGCGACTAAGAATGCAGTTCCATCGAATGATCGGTACTGGTATCATAACTTTTGGCATATGGCCAAAGACCAGTTAGGCGTTGTTGCAATTTAGTTTATCTTTATTTGTTGGCAGGAATGAAGTATATTTTGGCTCAAGTTTTCTCTTAAGATAAAAATCATTGGTTATGATTTCGAATTGTGATATTGAGTACCTACTAAAGGATGCTACGTGTAGTATACATACAGAGTACAGCGGTTGGGTTTTGTCTAGATTACAGAAGTTCCGGTGGATTCGAAGCTATCAGAATAAGGCTCTTAGATTTAAGTTAACTAATTATATTACATGGTACATAGATAATATATTTGGCAATCAATTGTGCTACAATTTAAAGGACGACTTGTTAAAGATCAAGTTGAGTATTCTATTAATTCTATGTATAAACCCCAATTTCTAGAAACCGTGTTTTCACATATATATACACATATAACTACCAGTTTTTTGTAAATCCTGAGGTCTGAACACATACATGACAAATCAGCATATAATAGCATTGTTATTTATGTCTAAAAAGGTTGGAAATAACCTAAGCATCTGCCCTTGTCCCGAGGCCGGCACAACACATGACCAGATATTAGAAATCATCTGTGAAAGCTAGAATCCATATACAGCATATTGGAATGTATATTTGCAGCTTTAGAGTAGTTTTATAGAGTTGAATGCTTTTGCTTGTGTTGTTTATTAGTTTGAATAAGCCAAAGAAAAGTGTTTACCATAGGCGGAAGACAAAAACTTATCAGCAACAGAGCAGGGCAATAAAAGTTACCCAAAACAGCCTAATGTCACCATCACACTTATATGCACATAATCTGTAAAATACAACTTAACCGCGCACAAAAAGCCCCTTACTGAGTCAATTTTTGCTGGTTGTGTGTTTTTTTTTTTAATTCATTAATCTTATGGATCTATAGAGCTATGAAGATGTGCCGGTTGTGTGTACATATATATGTATGTAAATCCGGTTATAACTCCTAGTTCCCTAGTGCATCTTATGAACAAGAAAAAGAAAGGGTATACTTTTTTTTTTTTTTAATTCAATTTTATCAAGGTGGAAATGGAGCTTTTGATAGCTATGCAGCACCTCGGTATCCTAAGATACACAGCCCTGAACTAATACTAATACTTAACAAGGGTAATATAATATGTCTTCGGAAGGTGTAAGAATGATAAGCAATCTCTGCTATCTCCTAAAAGTGATCGAATCCCTAAAAGAAGAAAATCTTGGGGCCTAATGTGGTGCTTTGATACAAAATACAGCCACTCCTCGCCGTAGGGTCAACACGTTTAGACTAACTACCCATCGAATATATAATGCAATTTAAACTGAGTAAGAAATGTACTATCCGATCGAGCTGATAGCAAGAAGTTAAGACTTTATCCTTATTTTGTATGTAGTCACGCGAACACTTATCTTAGCTGCCATATAGATATAGATATGACTATAATTGGAAATTTACGTATACATATACACACTAGACCTACATATGCATTATCAATGTTAGATCAATATGAGTTGGCGTTAGATTCGTTTTGTAACTTACAAACGGTTTGTAATTTATAAACGTTTACTATAACTGCAGGAATCAAAGTGGAATAAGTCTGCCTTGGCCATACCTATGGGAGGCCGAAGTTGGATTTACCAAAAAATAACATTTCGAAGAGATATTCAGTGTTCCCCTCATATATATTACATAAATAAATGGGCATAAGCTTCATTTGTTCCGTGCAAAGACCTTATATCCATTACTGTATAAAGTATTGAGTCTTACTGCCTAAATGTACATGTTAATCATAATAATATTCACTATAATCTCTCGATCTAGTCACATACACTTCCTACAAATAATCCTCTTCCTTCTTTCCACCTTCTTGTTTACATGCTAAGCTTTCTATTCTTATGACTACTATCTTCTTCAATTTCTCTATTCATTTTCATTCGCACTTCTTCTATCTACCTCAGACTTTATCTGTATCATACAAGTTGTTCCCCACTATATCTGCCACTTGCTATCGACAGTCTTGACCTCGCAGTATGGCTCCTCAACGTAGTACACAACCGGTTTATTTGGAAGCCTGACAGCCCTTTGCCCGGATCTAGACTTACTAGAGCTATCGAACAGGCTAGGCTCGATAAAAAGAACTCGTATTGCCGTGAAAACAGGAATAGGTTGGCACTCGAACATCTTGGGAATCAGCGGAGCGATCATCCCAATGATGGCGCACATATATATAGAGAAGATCTCAGTGATGATTACGACATGTTTGTTACGAAGGGCCTGCACCCCGATGCCGGTAATCACCTTTTCCCCCCTTGATGCAAATATTGATCAAGGAAACAACGCTTCTATTGAAGCCTGGACATCGTCACTACTCGACTAGCACAGATATGCTCATGCACAGAAACATCAGAAGCAACAGGATAAACATCACAATGATTACGAGATATCTTTAGCAACAGAGTCGATGTTTCAGAACATGTCATACGGTACACCTCAATAACCTACTAGATCGAAACTTAGATTGCAGTTGGCCTATCCTATCAAACTTTGCACTATTTCTTTTTACCATCTTAGAGAAAGAATGTTTTCTTGATTTATCTGTATTTTGCATTTACCAATCTTCTCCAGTTGTTGCATTATCATCGTCTGTCAAGATCTAGGATTCAACCCGAAAAAAACGGCCATAGCTCTTATATTTATCGCATAATGATTTCAATATCGTCATACAGAGACATGTTCATTTGAGAGCAGGATTCTCGCCCCACAGATCAGTCGCGGTTACATGCATACAATATACAGATATGTAATGTAATATCCGTATACATATAGTATGGCCCCCAGTAAAAAAGACTTGATGGAAAGATTTCCTCTGGACATGGGATATTTCAAGAAATTCCAATTAACGGGTGAAGTCTCATTCTGAATAATAAAAGCATAAGAAACTCAATCACAAATTTGATTCAAGAATTTAATAACTATGATTAACTATTGTCATTAGGGAAATGCTAAATTGAAACATGGGTATCATTAAGAAAACAAACGGAAAAAACAGAATAGAGTCAAAAGACAACACACCTGAAATATACTAGCCAAAGACCTTCAATACAGAGCTTAGTTTAAACGTTCATGGAAAAAACGGGTCGAGAAGCGTTCGCTACCAGGAGCCTTTTGAGTGCCAAACTTACGCCTTGCAAGGCATTGTAACAAGGTTACACATATTGTCGCTTACGGGATAGGGTTTCTAAGATACAATCCCAATCAAATATTTCATGGTCGATATCAGCTCCTTTCTCAATCAGAAGCTTCGAAATATCAAGATGGCCCCTAAAGCAAGAAGGAGAAGGGTTCAGCCACCTGAATCCTTCAAGGTTGTTCAATGCTGACATCAATGAATTTGGAAAGGGCTTGGCTGGCCGTATAAATTGACCGTCATCAAGCAGTTTTCCGACATCATATTGAACAACTCCTCCAAATATGTCTGAGGGTTGACTGACCACAATGTCGCCTAGTCGAATATCAGATTTGGAGAAGGAATTCCAGCGCCGATTCCCACTAGAAGTATGAATCGTAAAAACTTAGGAAGGTCTTGAGCCATGCTGTTAGCAGCTGCAGCTGCCTGGGTTTGGCCAACAGAAGCTAGACAAGTTAGGACAATATTATGTTTTCCGATACGTCCATTAAGTGTAGCTATTCGAACTTGCAGTGAACTGATCTTCAAGCTCCATGAACTTTTCATCAAGCACAAGCTTGGTCGCAGATAGTTCATAGAAGTGGGCGCAGATCCATCCAATCTTATAGGTGTCTTTTCCTAGACACAGTAGAGTCGCCATGATGAGAGGTGCTACCGTCTAAGCTATCGTAGGGGGTGCGCAAAATGAACAAAGAGGTTCTCGAATGGTGAAGAGATAATGTAAAGATTATCACCAAATACAGAGAAGGCAAGAGATATGGGAATAATATTGCACAAGATTGGGTAGTTAGGCTATTCAGTTCAGCCTAACTCATGATAGTGGTAGTAGTCAGCGCCTAAAACTCGAGATTTATTTCCCAGTTCTTAACATTGGCTTAAGGATGTTATTTTTGTAAATTACAACATGACTTCAACCAACTAACTACTCAGCACTAATAACTTCTAAATACTGTATGTTGGGGCCGAATATGTAGCAATATACATATGGACTTGATGTACAATCTTATTTACAGATAGTTACATGTATGTATTAGCAGGGCTATGTGGGTCTAAAATACACGCACATTTGCACATGAAATCGAATGCGTCATCATAACTTGGAGTGTGAGCCTACTACTGACAATACATGTAAATATATGGTCGTACTTTCTATAGAGTACAAATGTTACTACTATAATTAACTAGTTAGGTATGCGTATTTAAATCACTTGTTTCATAACACATACAAACAAATAGTCATAACTCAATGAAAAAGGCATGCGACTAATTTATTCTAAATTAGAAAGAAGATTACTCTCGCGGTATAGCTATTAACTTGGAGTTCACAGGTTTAAACTTTTAACTCTAACCTCTTCGTCAATACACGTAGATACTAATTCAAACACTATAGACGATAACAAGCGTTGGCATAAGGTATATTTTATAGGAAGTTCGTTGAATCGTAACGGTTGGAAATGTCTTCGAGACTTTAGTAAGCTTTGAACCCTTGGTAAATCCCTCAAAGTAACAGTCCAAAGACAGAACTACCCGGAAAGTCGATTGTCTCCAAGTGCCAACAAGGGTATTCTGATCCTCTTCGACCACTTTTTAAGCGTTAGTATGCAATATATTATTTATCTAAATGCAGCCAAAGAGACTGTGAGACCTTTCCTCTTCTAGGAGATGCCTATTTCGACTCTTTGTACTCTCATCAATTCTCCCGCCCCCATTCCCAGCTCTATGTATCATGTGCAGTGGATGGTGTTCGTCTGCCATGGCTTTTTCTAGATCTTTGAATATCAACTCCATGGTTAAAAACAAAAAGAAGATGTTAAATCGTTTGCTAGTGGCGGTGCAGTGAATGAACAGCCCTTAATACTAGCGATGACTAGCCTCTGCATTTCAATTCGATAATTTCATATATGTTACGTCATCTTGCAGTTGCAGGAGCATTTTGATTTGTTTTTGTTAACGAGCGCGGGGGAGTTGGGCCAATAAGATTGGACGCGGCTCCCACCTATCAGTTGCAGGAGCATGTTATAACAAATAACCAGAACCATATATAGATCAAGGCCTGATACAACTTTCAATCTAGCCTATCTATCTGTACATATATATATTGGCAATGATAACAATTAATAAACTCCAATGTAGCTGACTTCTTTTCAGCCTGTATGATGATACATTTATAACTCCTATCACTAGTTAAACAAAGCATAGCTGCCTAACACTTTGTCAGAATCAATTATCAAATGAGGCTTGGTTCAAAGGTAATACTGTTCAGAGCCTGCTGTTATAACTTTCCAGGTCTACCTTGATATGTATTCTTTTCTTAGTTATGCCTTTTGGATCAGGTAGAAATAATCCATATCTTATCGAAACCTTACAAAACAACTAAGCTTTAATAGTCATTTGTTTGGTAACAAATCAGGCTTTGTATAATATCCATGGTTAAGGCACACGTCAAATAGACACATCAAGTCATGTTGATTCAGGCTCATTTAAGACATCATTCTATTGAACTTGAAAATTAATTACTTGGTAGTAACTATAACTGAGCAATATAAACTAAAAGTAACTGACTAGCATGCTCATGATATGTAATTATTCATTCTGTTCCTACTTAATGTTACGGATTTTCAACACATTTTGTCCTTCTTTAAGCCTTTTTTCTACATGAGATACATACCTAAGCTTTCTATTTAGTTTACTACCTGCTTCAAGATATCTAGTTACTGCCTACACATTGAACTATCAAGGTTAACAGGAGCCCAGTCTTCTTTGTCTGTCTCCCCACCTTTTTGGGCATCACACAAGACCTTTCTTGGATATATTATATCATTTACTATTCATATCCAAGTGAGAAGTATGAGAGTCCAATCTACTAGAAACCCCATTATCTGGGACCTCAACCGGTCTTTACCCGGCTCTCAGCTCACTGACGCCAGACAGTTCTTTCTTAATGACAGGAACTCTCGTCGCCGTGCGAGTCCGGCTGGGCAGGAACCTGCTACACAAATACCACGATACTTACTCGAAGATCTTGTTCTCTTGTTCAAAGCTGATCCCCTGCGTCAGATCGAAATCCTTGTTTCAAAAGACCAAATCATGCGTTTCTCTGATTTTCTTCCATGATGTCTTAAAATTCTTCTACAACTGAAGACATGGATTTCCACATGTTTTGCTTCATTCCACCGCCTATGCCGATAAACTTGAAGTCACTTGTTTTCTTTTTTTTTTCATCTTTCTGAACCACAAGTTTTCTACTTGATCTAAGCCTATTTTATATATTTTTATATTTTTATTGCATTTTACTATCTTTCAAACCCCCTCATTCAGACCAAAGCGAAAAGGCCATTGCTGACTTACTTACTTCGTTTTTGTTCTTAGAAGATTTGCCTTCTTTCTTGAGTTTTTGGTTCAAGCTAGTTTGAAAATCTTTCATTTGCAACTTACACCCTGAATTATTTCTTTTTAATTATTTACTTCAAGTTCACCCATCCTTTCTTTCTTGGTATCTTACTTACCTCCAATACCATTATCAATGTATTATAGTTTTTTTTTTTCATAAGAATAACTGTTGTACTCGGCAAATATACCAAATAACTTGGAAGTTAAGTAGGAGAGGTAGTCAAAATAATCGAATAGAGTCCGTTTCAGCCAAAAATTTACGAGAAAGTATTTAGGAGAAAGTGAACCAATGGAACAATATCAGCGTAACAAGTATATTTAGCATTATGATAATCAACAAACAAGTATGCAAAAAAAGTAAGTCATATTTGACAACTATTGACAAAAAAAGAAAAAGAAATAGAACGTAAAAAAAACGCCTTCAACAGAAACAAAAACGAAAAGAAAATCCCCATTCCTCCAGTTTTATCAACCAATCCATCCCCGTTCTCAAAATACGATCCGGAATACGAATCTCGGATAAGAATAAAAAATATGCAATAAGAAAAAGAACCAAAAGAAAAAAAACGAATCGAAATTTGGCGCCAAGTATTGATCTTCGATGTATGTTTATGTATAAAAATGACGATGCTAAGAGAAAAAAGAAAAAAGAAAAAAAAGACGAGGTATGCTAAATTAACCCTTGTGTAACTCGAAACCCACGCTGGGCTTCGAAGGGCTCCCAGAAGACAACGGAAAAGAAGCAAAATGTAGGGGGCTTCTTTTTCCAACAGGAGATAAAGTAGAACAAAGTGACAATAAAAAAGACCTGCTTATGTCTTATGACAGCAAGGTCTAAAAACTAACAGTATACGTGTAAATATGGAAGCACACCTAAATGTTCCAGAAACAACCAACGCGTCATTTACTTGATTTTAGAGGTCAGTACTTCTTTGTGTTTGTGTTTAGGGAATATCTGTATATTCCTAATGCAATGGCTAGCCAGTATCTCATCTCCGCTTGGGAGTAGCAAGCGCATTAAGACGCGAGGCTCTGGCCGAGGTAGTAGCTCGAACAGGAGGGCGAGATGGAGAATCAATAGAGGAAGATCCCGAGAAACTAGCTTTTCCGGTGCAGCTCAGCGTTTTGAATCGGCCAGGAGTAGCAGCGAGACGGGACGCAGTCGTAGTAGTTGTTGGAGCGGCAATACGAGATGGTGTGGGCGCACCAGCCTGTCTGGCGAATGTCGGCTTAGGAGGCCCCGCTGACTTAGCAGCTGCTGCCGCAGTAGCAGCCTTAAGCTTGTCTGTAGGACGTACTGGCTGCTTGATCTTGCGAGTGAGAGCCTCCTTATTCTTAGCAGCCAAAGTGGCAGTAGCATATCCAGGAGTCTTGCTAGGAGTTCTCGCGGGGGTCTTGTTGGCCTGTGGTCGAGATCCAGCCATGATTCTCGCAGCTGATGTCGATGGCGTCTTGGGTCTGACACTACTAGCGAAGGGCTTGGGTGCCGGTGCTGTGACTGGGCGTGGGGTAGAGATCGATATGCCCTGTGGAGTATTTTCATTGCGGCGCTTTTTGTTGGCACGGTCCTCTGCTTCACGGGTATCGTCTTCGTCAGTCGAGGCCCGGAGGCGT
Source organism: Davidsoniella neocaledoniae (assembly GCA_009806295.1). Lineage (NCBI taxonomy): Eukaryota > Fungi > Ascomycota > Sordariomycetes > Microascales > Ceratocystidaceae > Davidsoniella > Davidsoniella neocaledoniae. Next base: position 41,960 of record RHDR01000215.1, read on the forward strand.
TTCTTGTTGCCAATGCCATGAGAAATACCCTGGAACTTTCCATCACTACTAGCAGGTCTAGGAGCGGCGTTTTCCTTGTCACTAGAAGGTTCGCCTGGTGATCCTGTGAAAGCAGTAGAGGGATTACCCCCAGAAACCCCGTCTTCGTTAATAAGGTCAGGGAAGCCACCAGGCAATCCCCCGAACACGGATTGGCGAACCTGGCGAATGCTAGCCTGGCCAGCACTGGAGCCAAATGGCTTAGAAACACCAAAATCGATAGTTTTGTCAGTGCGGAATGTAAAGGTTCCTGGAACAGCAGCGGGCTTAGGCTCAATGATGTCGGCCATCTCCTCGTCTTCAGCAAGCCCACTAAACTTGCTCAGATCGGGGTACTTGACTTCCAACGCAGTCTCTGCTTTGGACATGACGGCAGCAACAGATGGCAGCGCATCGGTAGGTGCAAACATGCGAACTCGTTTCATGGCAGATTTGTTCAAGGACGGTGACACATGGCTCGTCGGGGTAACAGTTGTCACTTGTGGTGTGTTGACACTGTGCTTGGCAATTTTATGGCTAGGGGTGGTCACACCTCGACTAGCAGATAGCATCTTGTCTGAAGTTCTAGTTGATGTAGGTGTTTTTGTCAGAGAAGTAGGAACCGACAGGGTGCTACTCGTTTTATCGACGGTGGATGTCTTCTTCAAGATCGATTTAAGCTTTTCGAAATGAGTAGTGGTTTTAGATGGAGTGCCGAAAGAGTTGGTAACTACAGGCTCGCTAAAACTAGCTATAGGTCTGGTGTTCTCGAGCTTAAGATTCTCCTGAGCCTTGGGCACCAGCTCAGTCTTTGAGGGCGACTTGACCAATCTAATAGTGGATGATGGGTCGGCTGTTGGGCGTGCTATAGGAGTCTTGGATGGTGTTCCAAAAGTCGCAGCGAAGTTGGGTTTCGGCTTAGAAGGTGACTCTGTTGCTGTAGAAGGCCGCGGGATGGAGCTTGCGTCACGCGACACGGGGCGAGTAGTGGCAGCGTCATCTTCCATCTTCTGTCTGAAACGCTTGACGCTAGAGATACCTGCACGGGAGCTACTGAAGCTAGGAATCTTGCTAGGCGAGCTCGGAATAGTAGGTTCTTCAGCAATGTTTGCCTTGGAGGGAGAGCGCTTGAGTCCCGGGCGGAGAGTAGACTCGGCCATGTCGTCAAGCTCGGCCTTGGATGGCTTGCGCTTGAGGCTCTTTACAGGTGTGAAGCGACTCGGGTCAGCGCGGAAGGCTGAAGGGTGGTTCTCAATAGAATCCATTTTCCTAAACTGGGCAATGTGGGCAGCGCTGTAGCGAGTTCCTTTGCCCTTGGGCTGAGCGATTTTACGATTGGCCGCCGCCTCCTCTTTTTCGCGTTCACGCTCGGCGACGAGCTGGGCCTTGATCTTGGCTGTCTCCTCAGTTAAATCATCCATAACCTTCAAGGCTTCGGAGCTCAAGCCTTTATCCATGGCCGGGTGTCTGACACTGAACGTAAATGGTGATGAAGGCATCAAAGAGTTCCTGCTCTTGACTGGTGTCTCGCGCGGCTTTGTTGGGGTCGCCTGAGCAGCAGCAAGCAACTGCTCGGAACGCGATGTTGGGTTGAGATCACGGAAGCCGTGTTTTACAGCCGATGATGGCTGGATGCTTGGCCGGCGAATCTTGCTTGGATGCATTTCGGACGCTGGTAGCTTTGCGATACCCGTGTTTGGAGTCGACGGGTGGTGCTTCATGTATGAGATCGGCGATGTCTGCGGCTCTTTGGCGATGGGCCGTGGTAGACACGGACTTGAAGGCGCTTCATCCTGTTCGGAGACGGCAGTCAAGGTCGGGGCAGATGGTGCAGGTCTTGGCTATAGATGGATGGCATACGAGGTTAGCGGACATGTGGTAAGCGGGCATATGGCCTGCAATCCAGCGAAGGGCGCCTGAAGGCAGGGACCCAGTTTGGTACGGGAGATACGGCAAGGTGATGATGACGATGATAATGACAATATCGACATACCTTGGAAGCACTTGCCAGGCGCGCCGAGCGACGACGAGGGGGAGGTGTCATCGCGGCAGAACGGAGCACGAGGCTATAGAATATAGAGACAAGCGACGACGAGGCTACGGTGGCCGAACAAAAGCTTCGATCGATGCATGCAGGAAAAATGCGCCGG
>RHDR01000216.1:0-44042 GCA_009806295.1 Davidsoniella neocaledoniae
TTCTTTGTCCCCATCCATTTTTTTCTTAGTTTTAATGCGTTGGTTACGTCATGTCTACACACACCTATTACTTCACTTACTACCTACCACATTCTTCTTGCCCCTACAAATCAGCTACTTTTTTTTATCACTTGAATTATTTGCAAAAGAAAAAAAAACATAAAAAAAACACATAATCTCCTTCATTATTTTAATTCTAGAGAGAAATGCTTTTGATAGAAAAGGGAGAAATGTTCGACGGTAGTTTATGTAGGTTAACCGATTGTATAAAGACTTGAAAAGCTTGAGAACCTATTCAGGTTTTTGTATCTCACGCCAAGGATTCTTTAGAGACGAGACAGTGGGATGGAAACGATATACATATTTTGCTTTCGTTGTAGGAAAAAAGTAAAGGCAGGAAAAACGAAAGAATAGCGGTCACGGCTCATATTCTTTACTTTTCAAAATTTCGTTGTTTATTTTTGTTCTTCTTGTTTATTACATATCTTTTATTCGTATCTTGATATGTTCATGTATAACCTAAAGTGATCAATATCACAAGTGGCTTAAACTTTTGGCCAAGATCGAAACTTAAGTTTTCCTGTCTTGAGTTTAGTTCCGCTTGATTATCTACAAAGTGGGTAAGACTTGAAATTTATGTCCTTTATTAGTGTTTGTATCCTTGGTTCGTGATGGTGTAACTCCGTAGTACGATCCATGCCTTTTCACTGTGGTACAATCAACTAACGGAGATTCTTGATTCTAATTTCAGGTTCATATCACTCACTAGCTTGTTCCTCTTATTTAGTTGTTACTGTTGGCACAACCTTGTTGCTGCACTACAGAGGATCTAATGATTACCTTCCTTCTTCTTTTCCTTTGATAAAGGAATAAGTAGTTGTAGGCATACAGAGTACTAAACAGACCTGTGTACTGTTGAGATCATAAGTAAACCAGCTAATGAAGAATATAATGATGAACCATGGAGATAAAACACTAATTGAAGAACTTGTGTCTTGGCAATATCAAAACCAGGATACTTAATTGAAGCTAAGATCGAACCTTTGGCCTAAGACCTGAGAGACGTGGTAAGTATATCATGACTTGAATCAAAATACAACGCACATGATCAGATTGTCTCTGTGAAGAAAACTTACTCAATACGGAACGAGGTGGATATGATAGAGAATATCTCAGATTTAGAAGCTTTGTTCAAGAGATATTTGAGATGAAATCTAGACTTACATGGGGCAGGTGGAGAGTCTCTTTGTCGGTATCTGGCGCCAAGAGAAGGCTAAAGGAATCAACTGGCTACAAATTTACCAGTATCTCTAATACTGTTAAATCCCCATCTCAAACTATCTCTGATATCAAATAGTGCCTTTTGATCAAGTTATTATCGAAAGAGAGATGGTGATGAGCTGCTATAGCCAAAATTGACCAACCAATCGCAATATGTTCTTGGTCTACTTGATACAAAGTAAAATCCAATACATATAGTCAGACACTAGCCTCTGGCAATAAGGATGGTAGTGAACCTCGGAACTAACTCTATTTAAAATTGGTACGCTATGGTGAAATGTACTCAAATCTAACATCAGATCAAAGGTTGGCAGTGCTCGTGTAACCTTAGTCTGGCTACTGCCAGGCTTGCTGATAGCTAACGTAACTGTAGATAGATCTGGCTTGGTTTTGATTTCATTATTGATGTTTACCCACTGTCATTTTATGCTAATACAACGGCACGTTGCGATGGGGAACAGTCTGTTGATATTTTTTTTCCAAGGAATAAATAGATGGAACGACTACCAACTATCAGCACGGTGTGTCGATCCTGATGATAAATATATGATTGATGGAGCACAGCAATAAGATGCCCTTCACATAATATTGGGGCCCTGAGTCTCTCTAAGTTCAGCCGGGGAGGCCAACGATGGAGAAAGTTTTGAATATGAATGATGTTGATTGAAGCCAAAACTTCTCTTTAATTTACTAATTCTGTAACAAATAGCAGTTTTATTCAAAAAGGGCACATTAGTACGTTATTCTATTCAGACGTCTAGTCTTCGGGGATGATGAATATTATAAGAGAACAATATACTATTAGAAGGACTGTTCATATTCATGATACTATAGGAACTTCATATACAAGCTAAGTCTCAGTGATAGATAATATTACAGATAGGACTGATAAAGCATATAGATATTAACGAAAATAATAAATTAAGAAAGGTAAATTTCCGTAATCCATTTAGTTGTTTTTGGGTTATGTATCGAAAGAAGTATGACTACCATAAAGGCGTTAGTAGACTTAATCAAGGAAAGGGAGCGTGTAAAACAGCTACCCAGGAAAAATGTAATGTTTTTAGACTTGGGCAAAGCTCCCTGAAGCCACTTTTAATGAGAATTCGAGTCAGCCTAAGAGCCATAGCACCAACGTCTAAGATGATCTTTCGATTTACTCAGACATTCACTTAACTGAGTTTTTAGATCTTCTGTCAAACCCTAGTTGAAATGAGTAGCACTAAACTACGTCTATTTTTGTGGAGATCTGCCGTATTCGGTCTGAGTATAAAAGCCACAAACTACGTGGAGTAATGTTTTTTTTCATTCCATTCTTTTCTTTAATAAAAATTCTTCCATTTTAACAAAAAGAATGGCTGCAATTGAAGCATGGCTCATAATCTCCTCATAGAGATCGAAGAGGTCATGAAGGTCATCAACAGCAGCTTCATATCTTCATCTCCTTGATAAAGCGGCGTTGAGGACCATTTTCTTCTATATACCGAAATACATTCCCTTTCATGTCTGCCCTCAAAAATTTTGCACTCCCTCCCCAAACTTCTTTTCGTTGTTGTCTTTATGATGACCAACTTATTCTACGGCTATTCTGGCGGCGTATCGGATTTGTTTATAATTCGTGCCCCAGCTGAGTTTTATTCACACTGAAAATTCTGAAAGCAACAACGAAAGATATCCTTTTTTTCTTTCCTTAACGTGAAGCTAGAAGTTGAGTGCTTGATTAAGCGCATCAAAGAAGCTTGTCGACGTCATGCTATTCCACATCCATTTGTTTCTTTGACAGACTATGAAGATGCTTTGAAGTCTGCACTGAGAAAGCATATGCCTCTTATACAACGACAGATTTGTGTTTTTCACATGACATGAATATTGTGCATAATACCGGGAATTCCCTACCGATCTTTTCATAATGAGAGAAAAGGCGCCTGAGCCTCCTTCCCTACCGGCATATCGCAGACGCCCTTGATCGGCTTCGGCGCGAGAAGGCCCGTGAAGAACACATCGTGTCTTAAATTTTTGTTTTTTATAAGTCGCGTTCCTGTAGGTTCAAAAAGTGAATTGACATCGATATCTGCTTCGAATAGGGTTAGGGTTGGACAACAATATCACAGTATATTTTATTTAGAAACACGGTATTCAGTATATAACATTTGCCCAACACAGTGCGAATATGTCTTAACAATTGCTTTGTGGTGGTGGTATCAAAGAATTGCTCACATATACAAGACATATCACATTTTTACTACACTTATAATTGCTTTTTATATATATACAATAAAAAAGCGTTTTGTGAGTTTTAAAAAAACAGTACTGGTATTTAATCTTGCTTTACAGGCATATCTAACTCCACCACTCGCTTGCCGAAGAAGATTTGACCGCCCAGAACCCTACCGACTAGAACACCAGCATAGATACCTGCAACGATGGTAACCGGCCACTTTTGCCATTCGCGATCCCAGTCTAGAGGAATAGGCACGGCGCCGAGCCAAGCGCCGAACAAGCCACCCGCGAGAGCGCCGTAGAGTTCGTCAATGGGCTGACCGAGAGCGCTGATGGCGAGCCAGGCGGAAGCCTCGACGCCATGAGCGTAAAAGAGCGGGAATATACATAGGATGCTGAAGTGGGCAGCGCAGAGAAGGCTGCTGTGGAAATGGGTGAGTAATGGGCCGCCGAACAGCACGAGAATGAGGTGTGCGAAAGGTGTTACGAGGGCGCTCAGAATGAGAGAGAGAATGGCAGTCTATACATCACAAGAGAAGTTGGTTAGCAGTTGTAAAGATTACAGAGCGGACGATAGTTATGAGCACTGTAGAAGATATAGAACGTACAAAGGCTATTCTGCGTAAGCCGTTCTTCTTTTTCTTAGCCGCCGCCCTGGCTGAACCGACGCCATGAGCGTCCGCATACTTGGTGCCAACCTCCGGCACGCACACCAGAGAATAAACCACTTGTGCTACTGTAGTAAGCACTAGCATTTCCTGCAGACCTTCGACCGGCTCTGCGACGATCTTCGACGGCGTTCCGAGTATCCATGCTATGGCGCCGAGAACGGCGGGCTGGCCATAGCGAACGCTGACAGCGGCAGGCGAGGTGTCGTAGAGCTTAACGGGAGCAAGTGGTGGTGGTGGTGGTGGAGGAGTGGGCGTGGCGTTGCTGGTTGGTCGTGGATTACGAGATGACATGGTTGAGCTGCGTTTCTTTTTGTATGATTTGCCCTTTCAATATCTCGTTTCGCTTCGTCGGGTTCAGCCGAAAGGGAAAAAAAATTCAAAGATTGTAGCTTCCCATCAAGTTGGCCGAATCGCCTTAGAGTCCGTTCGCCTCGTTTGACAGAAGCTATGCACTTATAAAAAAGGCGGAATAAAAAGGAAGAGAAAAGAACACCTTTTTATTCAGCGGAAGTGATGACGATAGATTTGCCTTTTGGCTGGCACAAAATAACAAAAGGAACGGAAAGGTTAGAAACAAAGAGGATGATGTAGTAAATGGAGCTTCAAACTCGGTTTACGGACGGGAAAAGCCAAGATTGTCAAGGTTCGGCGTCATGGGCCGATTGTGTTGATTTGAACATAGCTTAGAAGCTGGGAAAATATGAATGACTAAGCATAAAAAAGGGTTACACACGAATATAGGGTTTACTGTCACGTGTCGTGATGTATCATTGACAGATGGGCGATCGGACCTTTCTGTTGTCACTCTACGATAGCATTTATTGGAACGAAGATGAAGGACCAGCACTTTATTACTTGACATTTCGACTATATGTATACATACAGGAGAAAACCTGAAAGACTGTATGCTCCAAATGCGCTCCCACGCGATGATGGTCTTTGTCCCTCTCAAAAATCCGCGCTCCCGCGCTTTGCTTGGTGATATGCTCATTATTCGTCTTGTTGTTCGCTGCTCCTTTCTCTGATTCCTGATTCTCTGTCCGAAAAACCTGTGATTGATCTAAGCTCTGTCGCTTATCCGTCGGATGCTTCCCGGCTGTTAGGATCGAGGATATCGTCTTCTGTGTATAACGGGAGACACCCATATAGGGCAACCCGCCTCCAAGAATCCGATTGATACCCACGCCTGTTGATTTGGTCTCTCTCAGTTTGTGAGACATTGTACTTTCTTCAATCTTCTTCCCTGCCGGCCCCCCTCCCCTTCTCGTCCCGAGGGCCGGATAATTGTTGCTTGAGCTTGAAACACGGTGTCTTGCACAACGCTTCTGCAAGTTTTGGTATTGTTGTTTTTTGTACGTGATTGCCGGCATCTTCAATTTGGATGGATGAGGTTGTGAACGATCGTGAGATTGGAGGTACAGACATGTTCTCGATGGGATATCCATCATGCTTATACCGCAGACTCAAAAGGTTCCCGTGTCAAGGCATGTTTTCGTGTATATGAGGTTCAGCATGGCTTGCGAAGTTCTGTATGGCTTTATGGAGTGTAGAGTTGACCCTTTCGGAACAAAAAGAAGAAAAGTGGTTTTGTATAAACGAAGGACTGGTGATATCTTGGTCATGATCACAAGGAAACGTCACCGGAGGATAGTTAAGATGCTTTCTATAGAGAAAGGGAGTTAAAACGTCCAGAGTAAAAGCGCCGGCCCTCAACCTAGAATATGTAAGTTTTTAAGAGCAACAGATATGACCCGTGCGTGCGTATAGATTTTATAAGTATGTCTAATTGAAGCTGCGGGCCCCTCACTTCGATGTCATCTTACCCCATCTCTTTGTCTCTTGTTTGAGTCCACATTGAAATGTAATGCAACCATAAGATAACATCCATTTTAATGATTGGCTTAATACTCTACCACATTAAAGCAGGCCACACTCAATGTACATCGAAATCAGGCCATGTTCTTGATCGTGCAATGTTGGGCCGATGGAGACATATCTTGAGATAACATATCCCAAATATCATATAAGTAGAATAGCCCAATACCACCATACCCTGTAGGCTAATCACATGATAGCCTATCATCATCGAAATATGTATCTTGCCCATCCCTTTTTGCCGGTTGGGGAGTACGCCTTTTGATGAATTAGATGCAAAATTCCAAAACATAAGAATAGCAAAAAAATAAGTACACATTATTAAATATAAGGAAAATTAACTCAAGGAAATATCATCACATATGCCTCATTTCTTCTTCTCTTTCGCCTCATCGACCACTTCCTTCGCTTTTTTGGACTCTACCTCCAGATCACCAAGATCATCTCTGCTTTCTTGGAACACGCTCTTTCTCGTACTCGATGGATACGACGCTTTGACACCAACATTTTCTGCCGAGGGACTTTCAATCCCGCCCCCCACTGCCGCCTTAGGAGAGGTAGCATTAGAAGATGGGCTCTCTGGAATAGCTTCGTTCAGTAGATTATTGCCACCTGCGGCAGCGCCCGGCTCACTCAAATCGCTAGCAATCGTGCTGACGGTTATTTCGCTCACTTGTCGGAGATGACGTGCGTCTTGGTGACTAATATGAGAAAGATCTGAAACTACACGGCTATTGCCAGTTTTGTTTGCAAGGGCGGCTTCTGGAATCGTTGGGGATTGTGCAAGAGACGGACTTTGAGGCGATCTAACGGAAGAGCTTTCCGCAGAGACAGCAACACTGGCGCGGTCTAATGCCGATGTACCAGAAGACCCCACGGATAATGGACTCCGTGAAGTGTCTGAGCCTTTGGCAAATTTGCGATTCACGACCTCAGAATGTGTGAGTCCGGTGTCCTGTAGCTCTTGACGGGGTAAGTTGTCAGGCAACTCATAGATCTGGTTTTCTGGCGCTTCATGGTGGAAATTTGGTGTCAATGCCACGGGCGATTTTCCGTCAATAGGCGAGATTAGATCGTGTAGTGTAGCTGTAGTTTCTGTTGTTTCAGTTGCGTCACCGACAGACTTTCCACCGCCGCCACCACTGCCATGTTCAGGCATGCCAGTGATCCAGGCCATAATGCGGCTGTTCTTGCCTGTAGTCTCGGTTCCAGTTTCGTAATGCTTCAAGTATTTTCTGCGGCGCCACCATATAAAGACGCCAAAGATAAAGGCAACTGCTATCACAGAGCAAACCGAGATGGCAGCAATCGACCCCTTAGATAACCCAGAGGATGAGCTCGTGCTTGTATAATCCCCAGCACCACTGACAGCAGTTGATGTAGAAGTGCTTGCCTCATAAGGGTACCAAGTAGTTATCTTGGAAGTATCGTAAGCTGTAGAAAATACGCTCTCAAGGCCACTATCATCCCAGCCGCCCGATGGCGCAGTCTGAGTTGCAGAGCCCTGGGCATTGCCACCAATGACACTTGTTAGAGCATCAGGAACTGTATAATTGGGATACACAGCAGGGTCATATGTGTCCATCCAATCGAGACTAGACATATTAAACATACGCATCAACCCTTCGCCCAGGCATGACGCATCGTTGTTGGGCGACACATACCCACCAATGACAAGCATTTGACCCGGGTATGGCTGGAAGCATCGGTGGCTGACACGGCCATTTGTGATGTTGCCGTTGTAAACTTTAGTCCACGAGAAGCTAGGTACACTGAGAACCCAGACATCGTCGCTGTAGTCTTCATGGGAGTCAACGCCAGTGTATCCACCATAGTAGTAGATGTTGAAACTAGACTTGTCTGCAGCTTCGACCATAGCAGCACATCCACGACTCAAAACAGGTGGCTTCTCAGTCCAGCTTGTGTTTTGAGAGTACCAAGTATCAGCTCCGATATCATAGACATTGATAGTCTCAACGAAGGCGATGCTCTCTTCTCCCTATACAAAGTTTTTAGTTATCACGGACTTGAGGATCAAAACCATATCACTAAGCCTACATAGTTGGTAACTTACGCTCAAGGTTGAATTTGGAGATAGGCCAATTTGCCATGCGAATTCTGGGTATGTCACGCCACCAATGGCTAGCATGATGCCGTTGGAGCCAACTGGAACAAAAACAAACTCACTCACAGATCTTCCCTTGACACTATCAGGTAGAGTAGTGTTAGACCACTCTTCAACATGTTGATCATTTTCGTTCGTAGTGATAGTGATCATGTAGTCGGCGTGATTCGTCCATGTATAGTCCGTAGTGTTTACTGAAGCAGCAGTAGCATTGATTGGGCCAGCTATGGAATCTAGACCGGAGAAGTAAAAGGCCTTCCACTCTGACTCAACCGTAACGCCTCCGCCGTACGTAACGTATCGGTTGGTATTGTTGTTAGTATCCTCGCTATACCACCCCAGTCCAGCCGTATTAGCAGCGCCGTACCTGTACTGTTGAAATTTGTAAACCGAGTCGTTATCAGGTAGGGTGTAAACATCGGTATCAGGGGCAAGGCCACCGTAAAGCCAAAACTCAGCACTATTTCCAATCAGCGCTCCACTGATGTAATTGGGGTTTGCATTGTTAGAAGAGCTTCCCGAGCCGCCTATCGCCTTGGAGTTTGGAACAAGCAAGCTAGTCAAGTTGTCGGTTTTGAAGTTGATCTTGTTCCCAAGTGGGAGTGAGGGCATGATACCAGCATCATTATCTATAGACTTTCGTTAGTTGATACTGTTTTTTTTTTTTTTTTTGCAAGAGATGAAGTACTTACTGGTCTGGTTGACGTTACCTAGTGAGCCGTCTGAGAGAGTAGGTAACCATGCCATGACACCGCCATCTAGCCAAATGGTATCACGCAACTGGACACCTGAAGCAACTTGTTAGTATTTCTAGATATGACTGAATACACAATTGTATTTGAGATTACCTCGAAGGTCGATCCAATAGCAAAGCTCAGTACTGACTTCGCCACTGACCCAACCATCCCACTGGGCACCAACAATGCCACAGAGGGCAGCAAACGAGGGCATCAATGCACTCAAACGATGCATGATATTTGTTATGATGATTGCAGATATACTACTTCCAACCAAGGCCTGACAATGAATGACCTAATAGCAGGCGATTCGAGCCCCAGGGAATAATAGAATATAAGATATCCAGACTCTTAGTAATTTGTATAAGAGCCATTCATAGCCTTTGTGTGGCAACCTCTCCCGTTCCTGACCTGTCAAAGAGGCCGATTTTTGAGTGAGATGATGTTAGGCACGATTGGGGGCTGTGTCGCTATAATTAGAGCACAAAAAGAAGAAAGGAAAAGGCTAGAGCCATGAAATAAGAGGAAATAGGAAAGAATATGAACCGGAAGACAGAAGGGGGAAAAGAAAGAAGAGAAATTGAAGCCGGCCTTGATTCAGCTGTCGTATCAAGTCAGATAAGATATGAAAAAAGGCGCTGGCTCACGTTCTGTTAGTAGAAACTACAACATTGAGCGGAAATACTTCGAGTACAAGATAAGAGAGTATAGATAGCGTCTGAAAGAACGATATGGAGAGAAAAGAAAAGAAAAAAAGAAAAGATGGCTGATCTGATACCGACAGCACAACTACAGCGACACAAGGCTCTGTCCCAATGATAATTTGGCGTGATAACGACTTCTGACAGTAACTTTTGATAGTGTCTGCAGGGCAAAGAAGGGGAATCTAAAGTCTCCTGCTGGAAGCAAAACAGAGCAAAGAAAAGACTAGACGAGCTGATGCCCACAGGCGGATGGATGGTCGTTTGTCCCCAAAGAGCCTAGTTGAGAACACAGAAATGGCTAGAGTAGACAGTCCACAACAAAGAAACTAGATAAGCTGGCTCGTAAAAGCAATACGGCTGTAGCTGGGCTTCTGCAATGATGTAATAATGCGGCGCAGGATATGTGCCGCTGTTTGATTCGCTAGGTTAGTTGTAAGGTAGTAAAAGAACTCGACTATATGGGCTTGAATCTGAATATAAAAAATACAATTTCACGGCAATTTGCTTAGTTGTAAAATTCAAGAAACTCATAAACAAAACAGAAAGTTCCTCAAGCAACTACTCTTATTATTTTGTTTTCCCAATTTCAGATTACTGGCTTGTTGTTTTGATGATCCAAATACACGAAACAAGTGTGATTGATTGCAAGGGAAACTACTGCCCTGGCTACTATGGCGACAGTTACAAACGCCTCTTCAGACAAGGGAAAGCGTAATCGTAGTAGTTTCCTACTATTTACATGCAATACTACAACGATGGCAGCTACGAAGTTAGCAAGAACAAAGCACCCAGAAAAAAAGAAAGAGCAAAAGAAGAGGAAAGGAGCACAAACACGGATAGAAGGTCACGGTAAAAGGCTGAATACAGCAACTGCTACTTCAGCACCACTTTTGCGGTCAGAACAGGAAAAGAAATAAAATCGAATAAAAGAGATAAAATATATATATATATATATATATACAAAGAAAAAGTGAATGGGAAGCTCGCTTCGGGCAGAATCGACTGACTTGTTTCTTTTGATGTGACTATTTCTTGATAGGAAGGATGCAGGCCGATTTTATCCATGCAGACCAGGCCGTAAGCCATAAAAAATGTAGCTCTACTAGTATATGTATTAGTTACATGCAAATATTGGCTGTACTTACATGTACAACCGCTCCTAGCTTACATCGTCTCACGGATTAGTCAACGATGACTATCTGTAGTTATACAGATAGTTGTAGAGTCGGAAGAAGGAAGAAGACTAAGATGCGGTATATCAGTGACATGAAGAAGCTGAACTGTCTTTGTGCGTATTATTTTTATTTATTTCGGTAACTAGAAATTGCCTACCCATCTATAGAGTTAAGTTCGGAACTGTGTGGCATGGCGTGCATACAATACATATGTAGGCTTACATCTCGAATACGAGATTTTCCTAGTCAGCCAAGGCACGGAAATGTATGTTGTGTGTGTAAGATTTACATTGTATGCAGATATGGAGATCCATTCATATACGGCACACCCCCAGATCTAGACGCCGTAGACGCATCATCACTATATACTCTATCTATCGGAAGAGAACTATTCAGGTTATTTATGTTTAGATATACTAGTGTATAGACTAATACAATCATGGAAAAAAAAAAATGTATTTCGATGAGAGCTTTGACGAGGATACTGATTAAGTACTCTGCATTCAGACTGCGTACTTTGTCTACACTATTGAATCCATAGACCAGCTGGATCTTGTAGTCCGCAATAGGAGCTCCATTCTTACTAGATTTATGAAAAGACCGCTCTGGAATCATGTCTTCGTCAATTAGTTCGATTGTTCGTTCATCGTTGTATAGTGGTCATCCGACCAAGTAATGATAGTGTTCGGCTATATTTGCCGATTCTTGGTCAACGGGCTAAAGCTTGTAAGAGTGTTGACTCTATGGTCTCCTGTAATCCAGCAAGACTTTTCTAGCTTTTCTAGCCTTTGTAGCACAACAACCAAAACATTCTAGCGACTTTTCGAGCAAGTTTTGTTCGTTCTACAGTTTCCAGCCTAGACTTTAGCTATTTTAGTTTAAAAGCCTTACTGCGCACAGAGGATCAGGCTTGATTCGGCCTTTTTCTGTACCAAGTACTTGGCTTAAGCAGCAGTTTTCACATGTTTTTTTCCTGTACCGAGTACTTGTCAAAGAAACCAGAGAACAAGGCCTTTAAACTTAACCTAAAATAAAAAGCGGGGCCGCATAGCTGTCAATTAACAACCATGGGAAGAACGAAAACTTGGGTTGGCAAGTACTAGTTATTGTAGTCGGATGATTTGGAGCAAGTACCCTGCTGGGCTGCCTATCCCCATTATCTGACGAAGAAGGTTTCTTTTTATTTCCAACCTCGTTTGTTTTTTTTCGTACACTTTATTTGTAGATAATGCTTCTATTCTTCGTTGTCTTCTTTTCTGCTCTGATTTTCCTCTTCCTTGTCAGTTGACAGTCCACTCGGCTACATACTTCCGCCACAACTACGCTAAGTTATGTGATGATACTAGTAGCCCAAGTTGGTTAGGTTCCCAAATCAGCATCGTCATATTCAAGGATGATAGCCGTAGTTGCTACTACGACTCTAAGATTCAGACTACAACTTGAGTGTGCTGTGTGTAGTACTAGTAAAGAAGCTGGCAAACGCCAAGACTCGCGATGTAATACCGATGACTTTCTTTTGCTTTGCAAGGAGTTAATCTCGTTCTGTTTTTCTATATTTGTATGGGTATACATATCTGTATGCAGGTATGTAGTTAGTGTTAAGTAGTATTAGTTGATATGTCTCCGCGCTGGCTGGGATTTCATGATCCCCGTCCCCATCACCGCTAGGTTCTCCCGATTATAACCAATATGATATAGTGAGTGACATGCATTTCTGCTATAACTCCACCTAGTTCTACGATAGTTCTACGTGGAATATCAAAAAGTCGCCGGAAAGCCCCATCAAAGCCCGCAGCGAAGAGCCTCGCTTAGAGGAGTTTTCTTCTCATTCTCTCGGACCATCAAGCACACATGTTCAACGTCGTCTATTATGCTTCAATGTGGTTATTTGCAGCAGGTCGCTACAGTTAGTTCCAGTTCCGTGAGAAAACAGGATTCTATTCTATAGTAAGGCCCATTATACGTCAGCTTTCCGGCGTACCTAGCGTCTGTAGTTTTTTTCCCCTTCGTTCTGCATGAATTCAACGTCCAACGTAGAGGAACATTAGTCATGGCCAGCTCTCTAGCCGTTTTTCACGATCAGATTAAAGCGAGGTTGCTTTAGGGAGTTGCTAGCTCCGGGCCTCTCAGGCCAAGTTCATGTCTTCCTCTTTAGTCGTAGAAGCGAGGGTTACAGTCGTGTTTTCTCGGTAAGATTCCAGATCCACTTGAATGGAGTCATGCAGCAGCGAACACAACCCAATGCTTACACATTTTTAGACACAACAGTACAGATATAATTACATATATGCTGAGTTTGTTGGTCAGCTCTCCAACGAAGATTTCCTGTAGGCGCTCGATGGCTGTTAAAAATGTAAGGAAAGACACTCGAACCATGTGTGGTGTATGTCATGTTGTGTTGAATATGGCTGAACGTTATTTGGATTTATTTCTTGATTGCAAGGGTTAATCATCACTACACACATAGTCTTCTATAGATAGACTAAAAGGACAATGGCAGGCGGCATATTCCCATAAGATGTAAATGAATGTTTCATAGCACTTGATAGATCGCTAGAGTTGTGCCCACAGACATTTCTCGGTCTTGATAGTACCCCGGTCTTCGGTCTTGGGGTTTCTACTTTTTGTTAGATATTGGAGATGAGAAAGTGTAGAGGCCAGTCGTAATTAACCACGGTCAACTAATAAGCACGTAATTTATTAGTGTGATAGCTAAAAGAAAGAGGAACGAATATATAAAGTAGCGGTAGCAGCCAGCCACCCAGGATTTGAATGGTGCATTTTAACGGCACCGGAGACTTTCCACGGCTTGGGAATAAAGAGAAACAAAAACAAAGAAAAACAAGAAAAAAGAAAAACAACGGACAGAAAAAAAGAGAGACAATAAGAATCGGCCGTCAAGGCGGGGCAACGTTGTAAGGCGATCAGCTTTCGGGCGTACAATCCTTGTAAGTTACTGCGACGCTATTCCCTAAGAGGAAATGAGGGCTTACACATGGAGATGGAAAGATGAGGGGAGAAATAGAGAAATAGAAATAACCGGTCTAGCAGCGAATAAGTGTATTTGTTGACGAACGCAGAAAGGCTCGCGAGTAGATGAACAAAGAGAAGCCGCAAAAGAAGATGCTAAAAATCATATAGTGCCTACCATGGTTCTGTTGCTTACAGTATATCGTATCCTCTTAGTAGACTCCTCTTGAAGCCACCACAGTTATGCATAGAGAAATAGAGGCATCTAGTTGGCCCATAATAGCGAGAAACAAAAGGGGACTGGGACAAACAATCAAGCAAGGAACAACGTATCTGTATACACGGCTCACTTACACATGAAGAAGGCAAGCCTCCCGCCATTGGTGAAGGCAAGCTAAAGATAGAAAGCCTAATGCACAACTGCCAGTATGTGTACAAGTAATGCATGGTGGAGGGGCGGAGGAACTGATATTGGCCACCACATGGCAAGACGAGCTGGTAAACTCGGTACCACAGCTGATTGTGTAGGTTGTACATTATACAGATACGTACACCGCAGACAGTGCTTCGCATTCGTGATCCTTGATACGCTTCGGACTTGGTGATGTGCCTAGCCTAGCTGATTCTGTCTTATATTGAGCCTGAAAGAAGACAAGACTTGATTGCTTAGTACATATCATACGTATACATATATACAACTGTATGACGGTCACGATAGTAACTCGCATCAATACCCGCCTTTACGGAAAGTTAAATGACTAGTCGAAAAAAAACTCAACAGGATGACGCTGACGAGGCTATTCAAAGCTTTATGCGGAAATCCTGGAAAAGTCCGAAAAAGCGGTCGTCATTAGAGACAGCGGCCCAAGAAAACGAAGAAAAATAAGGAACAACAGAAACCAACTAAGGCAGAGTCAAAGACCGATAAACTGTTTTTTTTTTTTTTCGGTCTGAGTGCCTCTCCAATATGCAGTTAGGATATAAAAAAAGAAATATGAATGAACAACACAAATAATCGGGGGTTGGCTGTGAAATATTGCGCTTATTGGTGCTAGGTATTTTGCCTCCTCTACGGTCTACTTCGCTTCAAAGCCCAAAATGGGCTCAAAAGACGGAGGTCGTATTTACAAATTCTCGACGAGTTTTCTTGTTTTCTCATTTGTATTGTATGTCCAAGAGAAAAAAAAGAAGGACTAGAGGAGAAGTACATACAATGTAGACTGGTGCTTTGTTAGTATTTGATATTGGTGTATCTCTGGTAAAGACAGTGGACTATGGTACCAAACATCTTGCTTGGCTGTGTGGATGTATGTATATCATGTTATCATGTAGATATGATAGTCTCCTACATACAAAAAGAACATATGTAATGGAAATTTCGTAATTATATCTGTAGCCAACAGTTCGACTCGTGATTAGATCTTAAAGTACGTACTTAGTTGATGTCGATCCGAATAAGTCCGTCACACTCTAGTTCTTTGATCTGGTATAGCCTCGACTTTTATGTGTGAAAGAACGATTATACTAGCCAAGTTATAATCAAGGATACAATAGTATAGTTAACGTTAGTTAGGTAGAAACTGTCCGAACGAAACGGAAAAAAAAGGAATCCATGAAAAAGGAATAGTAAAAATACTTGCGTATATCTTGCCAGATATTGGAGTTTAAACTATGTGTGTGTGCAGCCTAAACGTTGGCCTCGTTTAAAAACTCGTATTTTATCTAATTGCAGAGCTTAGTGTAGAATATGATGCTTATAGTGGTCTTAGTTGTATGAACGTATATTTAATACCTGTAGGCATTATACTGTAGCATCCATTGTATTATTGTATGTACGTATGTATGTCTTCTCAAAGACTAAGCAAATAGACCACTTACTATGTACTATAGCTATACAGATACATGTACACTAAACTAAACTAAAATAAAACTCACCCCAGAAAATCGACTCCCAATAGCTGAGCTGATCTGAGCTGATCCAACCCGAACATACAGCCTTCACATTCGAATTTGAAATGTCTTTTCCAGACTGATCAAGCAAGGCTCACCTCCTCTCTAGAATTACTACTTAATTCTTCTTCTGTTTTTTCTCTGTTCCTCTTTCCCTTCCTCTCTTCTTTTTTTTCTGCTGTGCTTCAAATTCTTCCTGCCAAATTGCCCGGCAGAAACGGAATAAGCTGCTCTTTGACCGCTTCAGTAAGTAGTCTTCCGGGTCGGCTTTGTGTTCGTTTTTCTTCTTCTTCTTCATATCCGCACCTTTGATTTCTGCATGTGATAGAGCCTTTTTGTGTGTCATTATCAGAGTGCCAGTTACAACGGATTCATCGTCCTTCTGAAAAGGCAGTGATTAGTCTATAGTCTATATACCCATTTCATATATATCTGTATATAGGGCTGGAAACTACTTCATTTTTCTCTTCACTAGTTTCTTGTTGCGTTGCCATGAAGAAGAGCAACTTCATCCCAGCCTTGCTGTTAGCTTTGGGTGGCCCGCTAGCACAGGCTTCATATGTTCCATTCTCGCACTTTCATAATGTAACATCTGATTCCGACTCCGGCGAGCTTCGTATTCGCGAAGTTGATGGCCTTGCCCGCCGGTCTGATAGGTAAGCTCCGGAAGACCGTCTATCCCCGTACAACCCCGTTACTAATACGCTCTACTCTAGCTACGACTACGGTAGTGACTCTAGTTCGACGTCTGCCTCGTCCGTCGAGATGGAGTCTGCCGGTAGCTCTACCTTGGACTCTGGCTATGATTCGGCCAGTGCTACGGACGACTACGCCACGTCTACGGAGTCGGCGTGGCCACCCCGACTGACAACGGGGTTTCGGCCGTTACTACAATCCCGGCTGGCTACTCGCTGCACCACACCCAGTGTATCCCTACCCAGACTCCCCATGGCGATACAACCATCTACTACACCATCACCAACTCATTCTTCATCTACGTGAGCAACATCGAGACTGTTTACCAGACTGTTGAGAAGGAGACCACGGCTACCGTGTGGGCAACTGTCGAGAAGGGAACTACGGCTACTGTCACCGATGTTGCTACCGTCATTGGCACGTCTACGGTCGAGGTTGAGACTACCAAGACTGAGTACATCACTACCACTGTCACTGCCAATGGAAGCGTCGTTGCTACCACTATCCCGACCACTGTGGTCGAGACGGTGACTGTCTCCGAGGTCCGCACGACCATCGTCGAGTCAACCGCTGCTGGCATTCCCGAGACTACGACTGTGACCGTGACGCAGAATGGTACTGCTGTTACCACTACTGCGTACCAGCAACAGCCCACTACTGTGGTTGAGACTACTACTGTTATCTACACTACTGTTCTGGATTCGTCGCCTACGACCATCTACCAGAACACGACCGCGACTGTCACTTACGTCGAAAGTGGTACCGTTTACACTACCACTCTCTTCGACTCGACCGTCGTGGACCGCCCTACCACCATCATCGAGTCTACAACCATCTGGGATAACCAGACTGTATACGATACTAGCACCAAGATTGTTGCTACTACCTACACTCAGCCCTTGACTATCACGTCTGTGGTCACTGCTGATGGCACCGTCTACACCACCACTGCTACTGATGCTACCACCATGACCGATCTTAGCACGGTTCTCACTACTGTTCCTCAGCCAACTACCATCACATACACAGAGAGCGGTTCCGTTGTCGTCACTACAGTTTCTCACGAGGTCACGACTACACAAGTCGAGGTGTCCACTGTGGTCTACCCAACGACTGTCATCGAGTCTACTACCCTAATCGAGTGTACTACTGAGTACGAGGTTAGCACTGAAGTTGTATACTCTACTGTCCATGACTCCGTGACTGTCCTAGAGACTACTACCGAGATCGGCACTACTACTGAGCTGTACACCACAACTTCGGTTTTGTCTCAGACTGTCACGGACTACACTACCGTCATCACTCCTACCACCGTTCTTCAGTCTGTCACTGTGATGGAGCCAACCACTGTCATTGTTCCCACAACAGTCATCGAGTCTACTACAAGCATTGGATACACTACTGAGCTCGTATACACCACTGAGATTTTGTCTACTACCGTTGTTTCATCGGCTACTGTGGTCGAGACTGTCACTTCAACCGGTACTACAACTATTGTCTCCTTCAGCACTTCTGTGGCCACCCAGACGGTCACTGACTTCACCACCGTCATCTCGCCTTCTCCCACAACAGTTGTCGACACCGCAACCGAGAGCGTCCCCTACACCGTCACTTGGACTCGGGACGGCACCGTGTTCCTCACTGTCACGGACCTCCAGCTGACAACTGCTACCAGTGCTGCCACAGTTACCGTCACGGCCTTTAGCACGGTGGTCGAGGTCTACACAGATGAGAGAACCGAGACTGTAGTCCAAACAAGAACAACTGACGTCACTCAGTCTATCCCATTCACTAACACCGTTTACGAGACTGACACCACTATCACTACCGTTCTGTCAACAGTTGTAACTGTAAGTACCCTAATTACTACACCTTGTTTTTGCATGTGTAGCATATTTGCCTGTCTGTATCTACATATGCACTTGCCTTGTTCAATTCCAAACTAATAATGCCTTTCTTCTAGTCCTATCCTGTTACTATTACTCATACCCCTGATTGCTCGAGCAACGATGTCGGCTGCACTACTGTTGTCCAGACGTCCTGGACTACCCTATTCTCGACTCTTACTACAACTACTGCCTTCCCCACCTCGGTCACCGTCGTTATCACGGATACATCTATTGCCACTGCCACTCTCGTTAACACCGAGACTGACGCCATCACCATCACTCCTGCCCCTGTCACTGTCACTCAAACATTGGCCACTTCCATCACGGTTCCTGGATCTACAGTTACACAGGAGGCTACAGTCACACAGCCGGGCGAGACAATCACCCAGCCTCCCGTCACCATTACTGAGCCTGCATCCACTGTTGCCGTCACTTCTGTGGCGACTATCTCGGAGTGTGCGCCTCCAGCTGTCACTTCCTCGCTGCTGATTTATGACCCGAAGAGTCAATACACCTTTGGCTGCCCTCCGGGATACATCTGCAACCCACCGAAGCCCGATGGCTGCAACTTCTGGGCCGATTACCCCGAGAAAGAATACAATTGCCAGCCTCAGTACTGCATCGTCGCTCCAGACTGGAACTCAACTTATATTCCCAACCATAAGCTTCCTCAGAACCCGGCTTACTTCAAGCTGGATCCTGTAGAGTTCGGTCTGGACTGGAGTATCTTCGAGGACCCTGAAGTCATCACTACCACTATTGGCACTGTTGTGACTAGCTACACTCGCACTGATCAATACCCTTCTCAGGCTACTGACGGTGAATACACTTCTACTGTTCCGTGGACTTGGCCCGCTACTACTACCACATCAACTCCGTTGATTACGTCAAGCCCATATGCTGTTAACACTCCTCCTCCTCCTCCTCCTCCTTCACCGCCTCAGTCACACTATCCCCATGGTACTTCCTGGAAGCGTTCTGGGCATATGGCATCCGCTATATCTATCAGAGAAGCGCATGGTGTTCGTGACATTTCTGCTAGACAAGATCTAACCAAGTCGAGATGTTACTCTATTTGCGACGATGCTTGCGGTGAAGCGTCTAACGCAGGAAAGACTCCAGAACTTTGCCTTTCCACGAGTTCTTTTGAAAGGCAATGGAGTCAGTGTCAAACCTGCATTAGCATGAGCTCCGATGATACTACCGATTTAGTAACCTACATCAATAGTAGGGTAGAAACTTACCTTGATTATTGTAATGGAGAAGCTGCCAGCAGCGCCACGAGCTCGGACGATTCCGCTGCTCAGAGTGATGTTGTTGCGGGTTCTACTACCGTATCACAGGCAGCAGCTGAGACTGATACCTCAGCCGTGGCTATCCGCTCAAGCTCTACCACCTCGAGAAGCTCTAGTAGCTCCTCCGCAGCTGCTTCGACAACTTCTAGCAGTAGCTCAAGAGCCTCCGCGGAATCTGCAGGATCTTCTTCAAGCACTAGAACTACTACCGGCTCTGGATCTGGATCTACTACTTCGAGCACTAGTTCTGGATCTGGCTCGGGAAGCGGCTCTTCAAGCACTACTGGAAGCGGAAGTGGAAACGGAAGCGGTTCGGCTACTGCCACTACCACTACCACTGCCACTGGAACTGGAACTGGAGCTGGCTCGGGATCTGATTCTACCGGAACTGATGGTACAGCATCTGCTACTGCCACTGGTTCAGGCTCAGGCTCAGGCTCAGGCTCAGGCTCGGGTACTACTGGATCTGGTTCTACTGGAGCTGGAACCGGAACTGGATCTGGAACTAATGATGGCTCATCTGCTACAGCTACAGGCTCAGATACTTCTGGCTCTGGAACTGCCACTGGAACTGCCACTGGAACTGCTTTTGAATCTGATTCTACTGGTACCACTTCTGGTACTGGCTCTACTGGTACTGCTTCTGGCACCGATTCCAGCTCTACCGGGTCGTCTTCATCTACTGGCACCTCTTCAGAGTCTTCTACTTCGACAGGAAGCTCTAGCTCTTCTAGTACTTCTGCGCCTAACGCCTCCAGCGGTGCCTCTTTACTAAAGCCCTGCCTGAAGGATATCATGATGGTACTATTTAGTGCCTTTGCTATCCTACAGCTATAACTGAGTTTAGTACTCTAAGGCTTTCTTTCCGTTTAAGATCTAGACTTCCAGTCATAATAGTAAGGCTTCCGAGCGGGGGAAAAAAGTCTTACTTCTTAAACAGTCGGCCTCTTACAGAACGGGCCTCTCGAAGCCTGTTTAACAAACAAAACAGCCACTTATAACTAAAAAATAAAAAAAAAATAAAAAAAGCCCCCGGTTTTGTCTTATTGCCTGTAAACTTTATACATATTTTCTATTATTGATACCCGCAGCACCACATTCCTTTTGTTTCTCTAGTTTTCTTTTTTTTTGCCTTGTTTTCTTTCATTTTCCATGGTTTTGAGGTTGCCTTTCATTCTGCCTATATCTGCTGCGTTTCACATTATATCCGCCTTTTTTTATTTTATTTCTTAATATCTACATATATCATACTGTTTTCAAATATGTCTTTTTTTGTTTAGTGTTGGAAATTATTAGTTAAAGTATTTCGTGGAGGATCTAATCATATAATCATGGCTATCAACTACTACATAATATTTTTACTTCAGACCATCATGTGTGTGTGTGTATCTATTTTCTAATTTTACATTTACTTTTTGTTTCATAATTAGAAAGCTATTTTGTTCTTGTATCTATCTATTGTTCTATTAGCATCTTATCTACTATATTCACTGTCTCTAAATTGCATTTCTGAACCAACAAGTCCGTTTGTTTAGGTCGGGCCTCCCGCATTTAAGCATGGATCCAACACCACCTAGCAGGCTAACTTGCCGGCTTATATGCTATTTTCACGCAATGAATTCAGTCATCATCATAATATGAAACAAAATAGATCGATAGGATGGAAGCCTACCGGCCCGTTATGCCTTTCTCTTACATGGTGTTTGTCTTTCTATTGGATGTTTCTTGATACCCTTTTATCAACTATAGGCTGTCTAACAATAAGCCTTAACTTAGGTAGAAGGTGGTTTGCTGACATACATTGTTTCTGAAGAGCATATATAAAAGGTAAGCCATTCTTCTAGTCTTGTCAAGTTTCTTCGTCTCCAATGGCTACATTTATGTCTCATAAGACTATCTTCTTTTCTTATCCTTCTACTATTCACGATACTCTGCCCATTTTTCAACCGTAAACTGCTGTTCTCTTCCTTTTTCACCATGCCAAAACCCGAGGATAATGGTTTTGTAGACGCGACCGAGCAAGAGGCGACCTTTGCCAGCTCGTCTTTGCTACAAAAATCGATCATCTTCGTGAATCCGGTGTCGATGACCTCCTCGATCTTCCTCAGGTAAGCATGACTTCCAAGTCCTTCTACTGTAGCATCTTTTAACCGCCCTTTTGATCCTCACATCATTAACATCTTTTTTAGCTTGTCGTCGTCGGTGATCAAAGCTCTGGCAAATCGTCTTTGCTGGAGAGTCTGACTGGAATTCCGTTTCCGCGTAACGTTAGTCTATGTACTCGCTATGCCACGCAGATCTCCTCTCGGCGTAGTCCGCAGTCACAGGTTATCGTGAAGATTATTCCAAGCAACAGAGCTACCGACATTCACAGGTCGAAAGTATTGTCGTGGAATCCTCCAGCCGTGGATGGAAAAGAGTTCAAGAACAAGTTTCCTCATATTCTAAGTAGTGTAAGTTAACTAACTAGTTCTTCAAAGACACGTAACATTCACTAACGAGCTTGTTATAAAAGGTCGATAAGGTGATGGGGATATCACAGGAGGACGGGGGCAATGGCTCTGTATTTTCTGACGACACTCTAA
This sequence comes from Davidsoniella neocaledoniae, assembly GCA_009806295.1. Taxonomy (NCBI): domain Eukaryota; kingdom Fungi; phylum Ascomycota; class Sordariomycetes; order Microascales; family Ceratocystidaceae; genus Davidsoniella; species Davidsoniella neocaledoniae. The sequence continues at coordinate 22,174 of RHDR01000216.1, forward strand.
GTATCGAGATGTACGGCCCCAATGAAGACTTCCTTACCATCATTGACGTGCCGGGTATCTTTCGTGTTGCACAAGGCCGTATCACCGAAGACGACGTGACACTGGTGCGTGAGATGGTCACCAAGCGCATCAAACAGCAACGAACCATCATTTTAGCTGTAATGCCGAGTAACGTCGATATTGCCACCCAGGAGATTCTAAAGCTGGCCAAGACCTACGATCCGGATGGAAAGCGCACTCTCGGTATCCTCACCAAGCCCGATCTGGTGACGGAGATTTCGACACAGAAGCGCACGTGTGATCTTGTACTCGGCAAAGACCACCAGCTTAAGCTAGGGTACTATCTAGTTCGCAACCGTGGCGCCGACGACGTTTCTGAGCTCGACTCATTTAAACTGCGCACACTAGACCGCATGTTCGAGAAGGAGCCGTGGAACACGCTGCCGAGAAGCCGTCTAGGTATAGATGTTCTCAAGATGCGTCTAGGCACCCTGCTGGAAGATTTGACGGCTCGGTCGTTCCCTTCCCTTAAACGCGAGATTTACCGTAAGATGAAAGAGCTGAATGACAGGCTCCAGTCTCTAGGCCTGCCACGCCAAACAGAGCAGCAGCAGCGCATTTTTCTTGGCCGAATTGCGTATAGCTTCCAGAACATCACTATAGATGCTAAAGAGGCTATCTATACGCGCCATCAGGAACTCAGGTCGCCTGAGATGCGTCTTGTCACCAGACTCATGAATCTGGGCGATAGTTTCCAGAAAGAGATGATCGCCAACGGTCACACTTGGCTATTTGAGCCGAAGGAAACCCAAGCCAAGAAGGAGAAGACGGAGACTAAAAAAGACGATGTCACCGACGAAAACGGCATAGTCAAGCAAGGAGACGAAGACGAAGACGAAGACATCGATACATCTATGGTAGCCTCTTTGCTATCTCTAGGCAATGGGAAGGATATCGAAGATCTCGACTGGCTCAACGACAATCTCGAGAAAACGGAACTCGTGGATATAGAAAAGCCCAAGTCTGGCATCATGGACGCTATCAGGGAGCGCTATAAAGAGACACGTGGGCGCGAGATCGGTGGTCCACATGGCCACATAGTCAACGATATCTATCAGGAGCAAACAGCCAAATGGTCTACACTCGCGCACATCTATGTAGCCAAGGCTGCGGTGATCATCAACGAGTTCATCTATGCAGCATGTGACCGCATTTGTCCCGATAAGACGCTACGTCTCCAACTGCTCTCGGCGCTATCAGAGGTGCTATACGAAAGATACAGCAAAGCTTTCGAGCAGACGCGCTTCCTTGTTCATCTAGAGAAGAATCTGCCAATGCAGACACTAAACCCCGGTTACATAGAACAGCGCAACAAGCGGATGATGAAGAACACTATCGAGTGCCTTTATACAGACGTGGTAAAACTAGACCGCCCCAGCGCCCCCCCCTAATCAGTCCATCTTGAGTGCTGCTGCAATCAAGCAGTTTGCCCAATCAATAGTCTCGAAGCCGCAGACTCTGCCAGACATATACTTCCAGCTAGAATCATACTACGAGTTATCAGTCGATGCCTTCACTAACAATGTCTGGCACCAGGCTATCGAGTACCACTTGGTCCAGAGCGCCGAGTCGCCGCTATCACTGTTCACACCGGATTGGGTTACGCAATTAAGCACAGATAAGTTGCAGATGATTGTTGGTGAGGCGCAGGAAACAAGCGATGAGAGAAAGCACCTCGAGGAATCGATTGAAAAGCTCAAGGTTGCTCACAAGACCCTTCTGCTCAGTTAAGGGGGGGGATGAAGCAATATTCAACTTGCTTAGGGTTGATGTCTACATTTTGGTTTTAGGTGTTCTTTTTTCTTTCAGTACCATTGTATCTCAAATACGCTGCTACTAGTCTATCAATAAAACGATCTATCGGGGTTATCTATCACTTAAGAAGATGTATCTGAGTTTATCAAGTGAAACTAATGTTTGCGCTTAGATAATGGCTATCTATATAGAGCTTACTATGCTTATGTCTTATGTCTCACTCTTGAAAACTGTCTATAGGGTTCCCCATGTCTAGGGTTTGCAACAACTTTCCTTTAGACCCACTCTAATATGCGTAGAACCTACTTTATATAAGATAGTAGAAAGCCTTAAAAAAAGTTCTATAAGATAGCCAGCAACGAAAAGGCCATGATAAAATATATTCTATATTTCCGGCAACTAGCCTATCTTCATCATTATTTAGTTGAGTAGACAGCCATATAACTATCTATATAAAAAACAAGAAACAAAAAAGCAGAAATGAAAGTATTAATTAATGTGCGATTTGAAGATATCAAACCTAAGCAAAGGTATCAGGCTGGAAAGACCTCAACAAAGCTATGTATAGACTGTTGCTATGGTGCGACATATGTTGTTGTCGATGAAAGGGGGGCGAAAATATATCAAGCTTTGGAAGATCGGATTACGAAGAAGGAGAAGGCGGAGAATTAGCGGCTTGAGTGGCCGCCTGGGCGACTTGCGCTGCTATTTTCTTCTTCCTTAAGCCCTCAGCCCTCGTCTGTTCCATTTCTGCGCGGAGATATTCATTGAACTCTTCTGGGTTATCAATGAAAAGATGATGGCCGGCATCTCGTACAATGATGACCTTTGCCGCTCCGTTCTCGTTCTTCTGCTCATACTCAGTGCCTTGTAGCAAAGCTTTTTCACGGGCTTCTAATAACTTTTTCTCGGCAGCAAAACCACCGGCGGCATCCATCCAGTCGCCGTCGCCATACATCATGACTACTGGGATGCCCGTTTCACGAAGAGGGACACCTTTTGCGGAGGATCCTTCCGGTGTAGGGAGTAATTGGCGGCCTACACCGGCAATTCGGTTGACGAGTGGGCTGCGCGCAAAGGCTCCAGGAGCTAGAAGGTAGGGCATGGCATATTCTCCGGATCCGGGCTGGCGGAAGATGGAGAAAGCATAGTCGTGGAGCAGAGTTGCGTCTGCGTCGGGCAGGTGGTTGAAGCGCCGTGACGACCAACCGGAGACAAGACGAGGTCCGAGTGGACCGGTAAGTCGGATAATGCTGAATGGCGAGACGTTGGCGTCCCAAAGATAGCTGAGCCAGCCGGGAATACGACGGCGTGGAGAAGCTGAAGCTTTTGAGGAGTCATTAGCATCGATACCGTGAACAATGCTTTCTTGATCACGTGTGAATTCGTTCTGCAAGGAAGACTCTTGCGGCTCGGGCATCTCTGCACTGACGGCGTCGGGATCTTCCGGTACGCCGACCGGTGAGGCCAAGATGAGCTTCTTGATGCGGCCGGGGTACTTTAGGGCATATGCGACACCGAGATAGCCTCCCATCGAGTGGGCGCAAAGGGTAAATGAATCGATATTGCGCTTGACACGCCATTCTTCGAGCGAGTCGATAAACCAGCCCTCGGCCTCGGCAATCTTGGCCTCACGGGTCTTGGCCTTGATCTTGAAAGATGGACGAGTCTAGAAACAACAGTTAGAATCAGGTTCTTGTAGTCCAAGAGAGTAGAACATGTGTAGTTTGACATACCGAGTTGCCCATACCAAGCATGTCCAAGGCATATAACTTCCAGCCCGGCACACGAGTCAATGGCTCGTAGTTTCTATAGAAAAAGCCCAGGCCGGCGCCATAGCCGTGTAGCATGACGAGGTTCTCGTCAACTTGCTCACCAACCCGCTCGACCGAGAATTCGTTGAGGCCGCGGTTCTTTCCCGACAGCTCGACCATGTTAGAGCGCCATACACGGAAACCGAAGGGGTCTTTATTGTCGGCTGGAGGGACAGACGTCGCACCGTCGACATCGGTAGCTTCTTGGAGGTACGGAATCATCTTGAGCAGATTGTACTCAGCAAGCTTGGAGTTCGTACAAGACCACTGCAGACAACAAAAGAGCAGGAGAGTTAGTCAGTGTGCGCCGATATGTGAGATCATATAAAATCAGCCGGTATAACTGAGTGCTTGATGGCCATGTGTATCAACCAATCAACGCAGATGAAAGACGCACCCATTGCTTAGCGGACTCGCCAAAGCTCTGTGGAAACATTTGTGCAAACGACATGCGCGGCCGTTCGGAAGACGGCGCCGAATCATGAGCAGCCATCGTAGACGAGGAAGCAATATAGCCAGAAGAATCAACAGAAGCCGCAAAAATCACTATGTGAAGGCAACTCAGAGTCGGAATCCGAGGCTGAAAAAGCAGGCGATGTGTGGCGAGAATTGGCGGGATGTGGTGCGGAAAAATAAAGACGAGGTCGACGAAGAATAACTGTGGCGGCTTGTGTTTTAAGCATTCCGAAAAAAAAAGAAAAGAAAAAAAAGGAAAAGCAAAACAGAGAATCAATGAAGGTTATAAACAAAATTGAAGATGATATATAATATAATTTCCAAGACGCAAAGGCCCGCTATTCCTCGTGACGTTAAGCTATTAATGGTTCTTGAAACTTCTATCCGCTGCTGGAACGGCAATTGCGGCGTTTGCGATCAATTAATCGAATACAGAGCGCCTGCTTCCTATGGGGTGAAGCCGCCTGAATTATACGGTATAGTTGTTGTCGTTGTTTTGTTCGGAGTTAATGTGTGGATGTAAAGACAAACGCCGCTTTTTGTCTAGGCTGCAAAATAGCGACATAAGATATCTAATGAAAAGAAGGCTTAGTTGACAAGTTTTATTGTTTGCTTAATTGTTTTGAGTAAGCAAAAATGTGGAAATATAAAAAGTAAACAGGAAAAAACAATTCACAGTGAAGGAGAGTCGCACTTGAAAGATGCCAACAAAAAAGGAGTAGAAGAAAGTCCAAAGAGGGCGAGAAACAAATTTACAACGTCATGGACATTTTTGACTGTGAACATCTTTAAACTACATGATAACCCTAATCTAGGGTCTTAATATACGCTAGCAATCCAATCCAGGCACCAGGAACAAAACCTTCCCAACAAAACTTTAGTTTTTGGAGTAGAGTACTTGAAGACTATAAGTGAGGATTTAGGCTTCTTGGATCATTCCATTAGAGTAATTTGCACATTAGAAGGGTTTTCTTATAGTTATACTAGAGTTTGTATTGGGGACTTTGTACTTATGTAAACCGACTAAACTAAACAAAAGAATGACAACATTGAGAAAGAAAAACATAGCTACTGGCCTTCGCTATTCTTGGGCTGACCTCCTTGACTAGAACCTCTTTTGGGGCTTCTAGTAGAGCATTCATGTGCATGCTTGTTAGAGTCTTTAAGCGAACCTCCTCTATCGTGACGCTGTCGATTTCTTTTCCTACCACTTCGAGTCGGAGGTGGGGGCACGGAGGCAGAAGCGATTGGGTCGGCGTTCTCTTCTGTCAATAGCCTTTTACCGTCTGAACAGCTTGGGGTATTCTTAGGAGACTCTGCGTTGACCGCGCCATTATTGGCACGTGAAACATTGCGAGTTTGCGGGGTCCTGTGGTTGCTGTTGTCGGTGCGTGGCTTGGGCGTGTTCTGGGACTGGGCTCGAGATTGAGCTTGAGACTTAGATAATGGTTGACCGGAATGAGATGAAGGGGATGCCGGAGACTGCCCTTTATTAGCTACACCACTTGCAGTACCAGAACCACCTGCACTTAATCGACGTCCCTTATTCTTGTTTCGATTACGGCCTTTGCTAGAACCACCTGCCGGAGTATGTGAAGATGAGGCCTGTCCAGATGACTCTGCTTGTTCCTGCGCAATCATGTTTTGAATCAACTGCATCGACTTTTCTTCATTCTCCCTCAAACGCTGCTCTTCTTCTCCCCACCACTGTAGAAAACGCTCTTCCTCTTGGATTTCCTGGAACGTCCTTCGACGGAAAACATCTTTCTCGACACGCTCACGCTCGCGCTGTTCGTACTGCTCACTGAAGATCTCGTTAAGGGGTTGTGCTGGTAATGCTGGTGGGGTCGCGAATGACGTCACTAGCTTTTGTGAGCTGGATAATGCAGAACCCGATCGTGGCGCTGCTGGGCCGGAGATGAAAGAGCCCAGATTCATAGGCCGTGAAAGCACTTCACGCCTAGGCAGTGGAACCGAAGCTAGTGTTGAGTTGTTGACTTGTGAAGAAGGAGATGCAGTCTGAACTGGCCGGGACATTGACTGGGAAGTGGACATTCTCCGGGGTATAGATGTGGCGACTGAGCCCGGTGATGATCTGTCAAACGCAGAACTCTCGTCGTAGTCTATGCGATTAAGTCGAGGTGGAGTTGACATGTAATCCTTCTTTTGCGTTCCCTTCTTGGCTTTGGTCGAGACAACGTTGTGCCACTCAGATTTCGCTTCCTGTTCAGCTTCGACCATATTCTCCGTGATCATGGCAATAGGCTGATCCAGCATCCCATGAGTAGGTACTTTCCATGGAGCAATTTGTGGCAAAGACTTGTTGGTAGTATCCTGGGACTCGAATGAAAGCTGCTTGAACTTGATCTTCTTGCCCTGGCTCTTGCTCGGTGTTGGCGCCTCCATGTCCATTGTGAACATCATATCGCTGTCTCCATCGCCCTCTTCGGAAGGCCGTTCCGGTTCTTTGCCTTTGTTGTGGGCAACTGGTGCGAGAGCTGACGAAGAAGGTCGTTGGTTATGAGGATCTTGTGCTTCAAGCGCACTCTTTCCGGGGGACATTCCAACATCTTGTCGCAACGAGGCTTTCCATGCCATCTCACGTAGTCTGATCTGACGCTCCTCCGCAATGTCGGCCTCAAGGAACCGGTACCGCTTGAAAAGATCCTGTTGACTAGTAACTCGGGCTACTTTGTGCACATTGTTCTGATCTGATCGTACAAATTCGTCGAGCTCACGGAGAAGACTGTTGTCGGCACCATCAAGCAAATGATTTTCTAGTAGACCATCAACACAACGACACATGTACCGTAAACCGATGTCCTTGAGGTTCTTGATGTAGCTGAACCCTGCAACTTGAAGAATCGGCATTACATTTCGAAGTGTATAGTGTGCTGATAGCTCACTCTGGCATATCTTGATTAGTCCATCAAGCATCAACTCGTTGGCAACTGCCATGACATCGACAACTAATTCTCCGTAGCTGTCTATACCATCGGCGATGACGTTGCGAAATCCTATCATGAAACCGGTATAGAGATATCTCACAACCCAACTGAAGATTTCTGGTCGTATGTGCTTCAAGTCGACTGTGATGTGTTTCGTGCCATTTTTGATGGTGTAGCGGTCTTTCAAGCCTGCACCCTTGGAGTATCCGTGTATGAGACCTTTGAAAAAGGGGCACCGTTTGGTAACAATCCCCGAGTGCAGTCTAACAGTAGCACCGTCGAGCTGGATTTCCATGTTTCCATTCAAGAGCTGCTTATTGAAAGCCTCTGTGTCGTTAAAGAAGTGCTCATACTGAGGTAATATCAAATTTTCACCTGGTAAATCGTCAAAGTATTTGTTTGATAACGTCTTTGCTTTGAGAATCTCGTCTATATAGGTCAATTTGGTGCGATTCCCTGACCCAAATATATTATTGTTGAATGAATCTCGGTAGTAACAATCTCTTAGGTGGAGATTGGAAGATGTATACGCCGCACCAGAGTATATGCTGAGGAGGCCTATGATTACACTTATAACGTGCATGCTCTTGAACTCAACTTCGATTCCCGTCTCTTTCATCATGATACTCCAACAATTATCGTATTTACGCCGTACTCCAGGTTCCGATCGAGCGAGCTCCATCGCAGCCTTCATAGGCTGTGAACGAACTGCTAATATATAAGAATGTGCAGGTATTCTGAAGTCAGGTTCTCCCTCAATAGTTATCACCACATCGCAATCAAGGTCGTCAAAGGATGCCGCCTTTATTGCATCCGTGAGATCAAGATAGAGGTTTCGTTCAAGATTCGGGTCGTAGGATCCTTTCATGTGCTCATGATAACGATTTTCTCTGCGCCAATAAAAGAATCTGTCAAAGATACCAGACAGGGGGAAAAGGTCATGGAGATCGTCGATAAACTGGAGTTCAGGTGTCGTGATGCTGAATGGCATATCATCCATGTATCTAAGGGCAGCGTACGTGCCGAATGATGAGGCTCTGACGGACCTGACGTCCGAAAGATTCGGCACTCGATCAAACTTGAAATCATCTCGAACCACGTCCGACTTCTGGTTGATATCTTTGGCTTTGTCTCGCTTGATTTGACGCCAAACTGAGCCATTTAGACAACAAAGAATAACACTGCCATTTTCTCCTACTGCGATAGATGTCGCTTCGTCATGATACTTCCGAGAGTGCCAGATTCTCACAGGATTGGAAACGGACAATTTAGGGTTTGAAGCAGATTTCGGTGTGGATAGTGATGGTGTATGATCTTCGTCATGGGGTACTTCAACATTCATGGTCCAGACTTCGCCATGATAGGATAATGCAGCAATAGTCTTGTCACTAGCTGCGATGAATTTGATGTTGCTGGAGCTAGGTGGTTTGTACCCATACAATTGGCCTGGATTCTTGACAACGTAGCCTGGGAGTAGATCTGTGGCCGGAAACCGAATGACCTTGTAGCTATGATTGGCGAACACAATGATTTGGTTCGACTGTAGTAGACATACAGTCGCAAACTCAGTAGCAGCTACCATCTTGATATCGTTGTGTATCTGTGACGTACCGACTTGTCGAGGTACAGCTTGAACTTCCACAGCTCGAGATTCAGCCCCTATAAGACCAAGTTGGCCTTTGTTACGGCCCCAGCAATATAGATGTGTCCTGCTAAAAGCGACCGAATGGCATGCTGAAGCTGCCAAACCTAGGACTTCTACTCTCTTTAGCACACCAAAGACCTGGCGTGGCAACAGGTTCATGGGCTGCTCATCCGGATTCTGCGGGACTGGCAGCGTATAGCCAAGTTGGCCGTGGGTGTTAAGACCCCATGTCCAAACAGTGTAATCCTTTGTGAGAGCCACAGTATGATCTTGACCTGCCGCTATGTCAAAGATGTACGTATCTTCAAAGCCTGGCACATTGACATAGCTGAAGCGAGTATGCTCATCACCTAATCCAAGTCTTCCACCTTGGCCTACGCCAGATATGTAGAGGTTCGAGAATTCCTCAGCTGTTAATACAAGGCTGTGAAATTTCGAAAGAACAATAGTGCGAATTTGCATTGGGTTGAGGTGTACAGATTGTGGAATATCTGTGATATCGCAGTCGACTGGAGGACGATGATTCTTTTCGTGAGGATGGTCGCCTGGGCCAAAGCTGTATTGCTTTAGGTGTTGAGCATAGAGCGATCTAAGAGTTGACTTTGATCTTGCTAATTGGATCGGCTCGGGCCAATGTCGGTCATCACCATCACCAACACCGAGTGAGTGGTTCTTATTACTACCAAAAACATATAATTGTACGTCTCTGGTTTCAGCCTGACTTACACAAGCTGTATACGCTAAAAACGGAGAAAGGCCGCATTCGAATATGTACTCTTCAGAAAAGTCTATGCCTGTATGTATAGGTTCGAAAGGGGGTTCTTCATCTAATTCCCAATACAGCCTATAGTTATTCATAGGCACGAATGTCAAGCGATACAGCTCAAAGGGGCTATGACCATCGTTGTCCTCTACCTTCGTGAGACGAGGGATACGGTTTCCGGGACCTGATGCATCAATAGAGAGGTTGTGTGCTTCTTTTTCCAGAAGCATTCGCGCAATTGAGATATTCCCGAAATAGAGCGCCCTGTGAAGAGAGTTCCAGCCATTTTCCAGATCTTGGACGTATATGTCAACAGCCGGATGGTCCAGGAGTGCAGCTACAAACAAGGCAGAAGATTTGTGGGTCGAAGATGCTGCCCTCAAGAGAATGGTGAACCCAGCATAGTCTTTGCTGTTGACCTCGGCCTTGAGTTTTGCGACGCTTATGGAAGTCTTCTTCGGTCTTGTTTTTGGCATCTTAGTGGCGACTGGGTCAGATTGAGAACTGCCACGAAGAGCCCGCGCATAGAAACCATTGTCTCCAGTAGCAAAATTAGTGCTAGATACTAATAGGCGTTGGAAACCTTCAACATCATTGCACGAGTAGAGCCTCCATAGCTGAGCGTTCATTGGTGAGTTGTGGAGGAATGTCTTGACACACGGTAAACCGTGAATCAAGTCAAAGAAGACTTTTTGTCACAGCCAATGAGAAACGTAGAGCGATGGACGGGAAAATAAGCGTGAAGTCCTATAATTTTATGGCAAAGTTAGTGTGTGTGTTCAATAGTGGAAAAGTTGTTTTTGTGTCTGTGTATTGCGTGGTGTATACAAACCTCTGGTGATAGTGGCAATGGAAGATATCAGCGCAAAATGGCTAGATGGCCGATACAAAGTAGTTTTGTGGATGTATTGCTGTGTGGTTCAAGGATTTGATAGGCTATGGTATAAGAAGAGAGAAATAATGAGGCCGATGCATTGATATTGTAAGCGATTTGAATGTTGTTGCTTCGAAATCACTATGAGTAATAGATGATGTTGAGAAAAAGTAAGGGTTATCATAAGGGTCTTATTAGATGGAGGGGGGGGATTCGTGAGCAACCTAGAATAAGAAATTGATCAATAGAGAAGAAGAGGCTCCATGCAGAACATGTGAAACGGAGCTTGATCAGAGAACTAGCGTCATATTACTTTACGTTTTCTTAGCCTATTCAATACATCTCAAGCCGGATATAAACTATTATTATAGCGTTATATTATAGGTATATTACACTCAAGCACATCTAATGATTGTTGTATATAGTGATGTCTTTTGTTCTTGGGTGCTGATAGCGTTTATATGGATACCAATTGTGACAATGGCCGTGATCATCTCAATAAGCATGATGCTGTTGGACACTGTTCACTGATGTCCATGCTAAGTCAAAATAGAAGCCAAAGTGGTTGTCTACAGAGTACGACTATGTGTAAGTGTGATTGAGTATTTGATATACATAACTAGTTGATTTTACCATAACGAAACTATCCTGCTTTCGTTAGTATTTGTAATATAGGAAGTGTGTTTAAGAGTATCAATTAGCCTGTTCTCATGTGCAAATGCTATAGCAAAAATAGCAATTAGATTGTAAAAATACATGATTCTGTCGCAAAAACTGTAATATTGAGATAGTGTTTCTTCATGTCTGCTAGTTGTTAGCATGTAATTTCTCTTCTCTGTCTTTCAATCTTCGATACCTGCACTAATTTGTCTCAATATCAGATAAGTTAGTTGATTTTTCCAGTGGGAAAACAAGCACTGAGTCAAGTTTTAGTGCAGATTATAAATGGCATTTAGCCGGTGGATTTTTCAAAATGGTACGATTTTCCGGTAAGAATTTGACGGGGTCGATCTTCCGATATGGGGTTCCGATATATGGGCTCAATTATAGACTCAATTAGCACTGCGACATCGCCGAAGACCTTAGCAATTAAGCTTTTGCTGACCTTCTAGGATCTAACTAAGACCCAACTGAGAAGAAAGAGGAGCTCGCGTGCAACTTCCCATTGGCCAATGAGCTTCTAAATAATGCGAAGAATAGCTTTCCAAAAGCTGCGCTCTGTTTAGTAGAAGCCTTGTAATGGCACCGTTACAGCGCTATCGCAATTCTGCCAAGGCACTAAACAGCCAAAACAACAGTGGGTTTTGGATCTGTTTCCCACCGCCTAATGTTTTTTGATGCTTTTTTTTTCCTAATTGCCGTTTTTTTTCTTGCTCTATCAGCCCGTCTCCAATTTATCTAGTCGGCCCAAGTTCCAAGCAACCGAATCTTCGACTTTCTATTTTGTCCTAGATTGCTATAGTCGTCGTTTGACTGAATATTCTCGAATCTCGCCTCTTCTTAAGCCGCATCCAAATCCATCGCCATGGCTAGCAGCGATAAGCCTCTTCCCTTTGTGTACCAGTTCGGCGCCGGCGCCATTGCCGGCGTGTCTGAGGTGAGTCTTTTCGCATCTGATGACGATAGGCCAGACATACCATTACAAGCTCGATGTTGGCACTGGATTCTTGTTGGAGACCCTGTGCCATGAAGCTAGAGCTTGCTTGATGCTACTACTACTATCAACATAGTCCACACAATGGTCCAACTAACTGTGCGCTCTGCCGGTTATAGATTTTGGTGATGTGAGTCTTTTCCACTTGTCCTTTCTATCGCTATATAAGCAATGCGCCTTTCTGGCCTGCCCTGGTCTCTAATTGACTGACTCCAAGTTGATCGACACACATACATGATCCGTCGCTGCCCTGTACGACATGTCTATCAGAAGCTAACATTCTCTCTCTCCCTTCAGGTACCCTCTTGATGTCATCAAGACTCGCATGTGAGTGTTGTCTATCCTCGATCTTTGCTATATAAACGACTATATTGGAGATGCTTCTATGCCATTTTGCCTCTACCTTTGCGATCATCAGTCAAAACTAATCTCTTCTCTATTCCTACTTATGCAGCCAGCTTCAAACTGCCACCGCCACTGGTGAGGAGGCCTATAGTGGCATGCTTGACTGTGCCAAGAAGATTGTCCGCAATGAAGGGTATGTACTACCACCCCGTCTATCGTGACTTGTGAAGCCTCAACCTAACCCTTCTATCTCTTTGTGTCTGCTAGTGCTTCTCGTCTGTACCGCGGTATCACTGCGCCCATCCTGATGGAGGCGCCCAAGCGTGCTACCAAGTTCGCTGCCAACGATGAATGGGGCAAGGTCTACCGCAACCTCTTCGGCGTCACCACCATGACCCAGCCTCTCTCCATCTTGACCGGTGCCACTGCCGGTGCCACCGAGTCCTTCGTCGTCGTGCCTTTCGAGCTGGTCAAGATCCGTCTACAAGACAAGGCCTCTGCCGGCAAGTACAACGGCATGTTGGATGTCATCCGCAAGACCGTCAAGAACGAAGGTATTTTAGCCATGTACAACGGTCTCGAGAGTACCCTGTGGCGCCACATCGTGTGGAACGCCGGTTACTTCGGCTGCATCTTCCAGGTGCGCCAGATGCTGCCCAAGGCTGAGACTAAGGGTGCCCAGATCAGCAATGACCTGGTCTCCGGTGCTGTCGGTGGAACTGTAGGTACCATTCTGAACACCCCTATGGATGTCGTCAAGTCCCGTATCCAGAATACCATCAAGGTTCCCGGCGTGACCCCCAAGTACAACTGGGCCTGGCCCGCCGTCTTCACCGTGGCCCGCGAAGAGGGCTTCGGTGCTCTGTACAAGGGTTTCTTGCCCAAGGTTCTGCGTCTGGGTCCTGGTGGTGGTATTCTACTGGTCGTGTTTACCGGTGTCATGGACTTCTTCCGTGAAATCCACTACGGCCCCAATGCCCGGTAAAGCGTGTGTACCAGCTGAATTTCTTGCGCCATCTCCATGTGAAGTTTGCTGGTTTCTTTCCTGCAAATAAAAGCAAGAAAACACAGCATCATTTTTAAAACCCCCAAAATATCCCGCTTTGCCTATACACGCACAAACACATAAAAAATTGAACTAGGAATTTCCGGCGTTCGCGTCTTACGAGTTACACAGGATCATTGCCGTTTATACCATATATCAAGGAATTGAATTTGTTAACATAGCGTTCCTTTGTTGGCTTCTTTATACATAATCTCTAGAAATCTTGCCTGTTCCCGTGACATATGATCTTTAGTATACGATTAGCATCATATGTGGTAATGGAACTAAAAAGTTTTTTGTGTTGTTTCATTATATGCAGATTCTCGCTAGTATGTCTATATATATAAATGCTTGTGTAGAGGATATTCCATGCCCTCTTCTTTCTTCCCCCATTTTGTTTATTGTCCTTTCTAATCGTCAAAGGTAATCTTCTTCGCCGCCGGTGCCGCATTAATGCTAATCTTCTGCTTCTGTTTGAGCTGTGCTTGTTTCCGTGCCTCCCAACTAGGATGCAATACACCATCGCCTCCATTAGCCACCTTCTTTGGCTTCTCGGCCGGCTTTTCAACGCTACCTGTTAGCGGATCAGTGACACCCTTTTTCCAAGGCGTACGGCCGCCCTCAAAGATGGCACCACGTTTGGCATCCCATGTAGCATCGTCCTTTCCGTTCTTTTTCTTCTTCTTGTTGAGTTCTTCAGCCTGTTTGTGCTTGGCTTTCTCTCCAAACTTCTTCTCCCAGATAGCCTGGCGTTGACGTTGACCTAGACGGTTTTTGCGTGAGGGCGCGATATCAAGATCAGAGGCTTCAGATTCAGAACCTGACACGTAGCCGCCCATAAGAGAAGGCAGGAAGGTTGAATCTGTAGGAGTGCGCGAAGATGCTTGCTTTGCCTTGCTGGATTTAGCTTTAGAACGCAAGGTTTCGTCCTCGGATGACGACGGTTCGTCCTCTTCTGAAGAGGCTTCCGGTGAGACAGATACGGATACGCCGCGGACTTTAATGGTCCTTATAGGCTTGTTGGGTTTGGAGATGCGTGCTGGACCTTTTCGCAGGGCACTATCAGAGTCAGAGTTGCTCTGGGCATCACTATCCGAATCGTCTTCACTGTCTGAACCACCAAGTAAGCCGTCCAGCTTAGATATGGCGACCTCTTGAGCATCTGAGTCCACATCGTCATCATCGCCAGCACTGTCGTTATCTTCAGTATCACCGTCGTTGTCACTGAACCCATTAAACTCTCCATCGAAATTTTCTGGCTCATCATCGTCGTCGCCACTTATATCATCCATATTAATGCCTTCCAGAAGCTTTCTGCGCATCTCATCTCGCAGTTCTTTAGCAGTCAACTTCTTCGGCTTCTCAGATTCACCGGTCTTCGCTGCTACCTCCTTCGCCTCCTTCGTCTCCGTGGTCTTGTTATCATTCGTCTCTATTGAAGCAGCAGCCGTATCCCCTTTCCGCTTCCGTGACCGTTTCTTCTCGGGCTGCTGCACGTCGAGCACCATACAGACCTCCTCTATGATCGAGTCGATGACCTGACGCACATTTGGTCTGCTAAACAAGCTGCTGGTGACAGTGTGCAGGGCAGCTTTCTGCTCTTCGCTGATATCTGGTCGTGGCACGCCGCGACGCACGAACTCGGGCAGCTCAGGATGTGTGGCAATGGCAGGGATACGGTTCAACACAGAATAAAGGTGGGCGATGGCGGTTTGTTCGAGATCAAGAGACTGTATATCGAAGAAAAGATGCAAGTTAGGCAAGATCATGACGGTTCAATAAGAGGGCTGTTGCATACCTTGAGGACGGCAATTTCGAGATCTAGGCGTTGCTTTTTATCGGCGCCAACTGTCGGATCGCGAAGACGCTTTGCTAAGCGCTGGCGCTCGAAACCTTTAGCGGTCTTGATGGCCTTGAAAAGCTCATGGCGAGCCTTGGCTAGCGATTTGTCGATAGTAAGCGTTTCTCTCTTCCGTTTGACCATATTGAGATAGTAGATGGGCAATTTCTGTTGATACGTGATTTTGGCGATATCTTTGATGCCCAATACTATCGACGATTTGAGTCTCAATAAAATTGGTTAAAACGCTTGTATTTGTTGTTGAGAGTCTGATAAGTCAACACAGAAACCGGATTATTTTTTTTCTGTTTTCTTCTTGGGCTTCACAAAATGCCTTGGTTTTTTTTCGTTCTTTTTTTCTGGAAGGAAGCTTCCCCAAAATGGCTAGATTAGCCAAAAGGTGTGGGGCTTTGCGCCGCACTGTACGGCAATATGCGTGTTGGCTCGCTTGCTGTACAGTGCCTGTTACTGTGATCTCAAAGCATTGGCTCATATCAGTCTACAAATTAAGCTATATTGAGATTGTGTCGGTTCGAATGCCAGCTCGATCTCGCTTATATCAAGCCGTTCCTTTGCACCTCTGAAGATATGTAGTTCTATTCATATAAGCTGCACCGACGTTGCTTTTCTAACTAAACCTGCATCTAAGACCACTCTATGCTAAACACTTTGACATAGATTTTATATAATGCAATGTATAGCTAGTGACTAGAAGAGTACCTTGACAGCTTCCACTAATGGAATGGAGAACTCACAGATGATTATAAATGACGAGACATGTACCCCTCATAGCAGCAAAGCTTCCCGTCTCCATCACCAACAGCCACTACAACCATACAATTACATCCATCTGTACGTTAGCTTACTAACACTGTTCTCCAAGGGCATCATAACTCACACTTCAGGCACCACCACTATCTTTTCTGTGCAAAGACTCCGGTATTGGAGGTATTGGTTGTGGCGAGCAATGAGACCGTAGAAACTCCAAAGTCTATGTAGCTGATTGCCGCAATGTCATTCCAACCCCAGCTGTCACAACTCATAAACAAGCTCAGCGTCATGATATCATTCAAACTATATGTGACTTCAATCAGCTACCTAGGTACCAGGGCAACTATTATCAAATGTCCAGCGAACGTCTCACAACAGTGTAATTTTAGGCAAGTTCTCACGATATATATAGATAGGCATTAATAGTTAGGGTTCAAGAACAAGTTGTTTGCAATATAATCAGAGTAAAAAGTTGCAACTTACTTCACCCTGGCGTAAGTACAATCTATATTTAGGCATCTTTTCGTCCGTCGATCGATCTACGCTATATTCCCGCCCTAGTCTTTTCCGGTGACATGCCAGCGCTCCTTGTGTCGCCATACCACACTACAGGCGAAAACAACACTATCTAGATTCATGGTGCCACCTAGTCGTATGGCGATAGTTCTTGCATGGCCAGCATGGTTCTTATATCTTGTATCTAAGGATAGCTCTCATCATGACAAAACTTAAAATATTTTAGATGGCAAGCGACTCAACCTATTCTGTACTTCGACTTTCGTAGGAAGTAAATATTAGAGTTCAAGTTAAGAACTTAGGGTTATATCAATCATAATAACCCTGTATCCCAATTGCAATAGAAGCTATTTTGTCACATTCATCGTTCAATCTAGCTCAATCTCACTCACCGCCAAAGCTATGAAATCCTCTGCAGCAGTGGCCTCATTGCTTTCCTCCGGTGGCGTATCAACTCCAGGCACATGACTAGCAACGCCGCGCCGCTTGAGCATGCACGATTCGATGGCTATGCCGGGTCCAAAGGCACAGCCGACCACATATTCCTTAGGCGTGCCTCCGGGAGCCAGAGCGTCCATATCTTTATAGGTCATGCGATTTAAAACGCTAAAGATGGTGCTTGAGCTAGAGTTACCGTGGTTGATGTAGACATCGTAGCTAGCGCGCATCATCTCTGGCTTCAAGGTTAGGGTACGCTCGATTCCGCTAAGAATCGAGGCGCCACCTGGATGTATGGCCCAGTCGAAGTCTTGTGGTGCTTGCTTGCTCGGGGGCAGATTCTCGACACTGGCCAGCAGGTTCTGGAATGTTTCGGGCATGATATTGGCGGCTTCCTTGGGCACATTAGGCTTCAAGATGACCTTCCAGCCTGTTTGGTGTTAGCTTAGCAGTTCTATAGTAGGACACCGATAAGTGACGTGCTTACCCATCGCATCAGCATCGAACCCGAGGCAGTCTTCAGTGTCTGGAATCAGCTGATACTGCCAGCCCAGCAGATCATAGATGGCCGGTGCTGTAGTCTCGGTGTGGCCGATACCATTACTCAAGAGTAATGCGGAGCCACAGTCTGAAAACAATACTGGAGCAATGCGCAACTCTTGCGTCTCATGCAAGCTGTGCAACTCACTACGTACTAGCGTAGTACTTACCTCCAGCGCCACACAAAGAATGCGCGCAGGCTTGTTGCGCGCCGTCCGACTCAGAGCTAGATTCGCCGCAGTACGCAACGTAGCCAAGCCGCCACTACAGCCAACGCCATGAAGCAGCACACGTTCCACAGCCGGCCTCAAACCCAGATTCTTAGCTAGGAAGTGGTCGAAGCCCGGATTGGCGCTATCGGTACACGTAGTAGCTACGACGTGTGTGATCTCGCCTAGATTGACGCCAGCCTGTTCCGCAGCGCGTCGGCAAGCTGTCTCGGCAAGTGGCAGGCCGAACTCCATGAAGGCCTCATGTAGCTGGCCGATGGTCGGCGGCTGCTCCATGTTGACCAACGGATGGTCTGGCGTCCCGATGGACGAGCGCGTGTCGATACCGGTGTATCGGTTGAGCGCAAGTAGCCTCTTCATTCTGTCACGTGAGCGCGGTTAGAGGGATATAGGGTCTTGTTAGGGTATAGGTACGAGAAAATGAAAGGTCCCATTCGGATAAGACAAGACTTACGCTGGAGACTCGGGATAGAAGCGCTTTGCGATAGTTGCCAGTGCATCGGGTCCCAAACTGTGCGGCGGATACTCAGAGGCGATGCCCAAGATCGACAGGCCGAGATCGCCAAAGGACTCGACTGTGGGCTCAGTCATGTTGTTGGATAGTATGTAGTAAAGAAGTTTAGTTACGGGTTTTCGTTCGTATACGGACTAGTGGCGTTTAGATGGTGCTTCTAGCTTTTAAAAAGGTAGTTAAGCTATTTCTGGAGTGAAGAATGTTTGTTTGAGTTCATGTTGACATTTCTGGGCTATGGCCTTGTCTTATAAAGCAATCCAAGTGGCTCGGTCAAGAAGGCTATGTTCAAAGTAGTTCCACGATTCAAACATGATTCAACTCCACAGCGCTAAACAGCGTTCTTTGTGTTAAGCACTTGCGCATTTAACCTAGTTTATTTATCTATCTATCTAAGCAAGCAGGGTTGGTCCGCAAGTCGCTTCGCCAGAATGGGGCCTTTGCTTACAATATACAAGGCGTCTAGAGGCGTTTGGAGATCTTCTTTCTAGGCTTTCAGATGCGTGATGAAGGCCTGAAGAAATGTGCTGCTTGGCTAAGCCTACTCAATACTATGAGACAAAACGCACGGAGATTGTGTATCAGCTGGCTGGGAAGCTTGCAATGATGGCGAATTATTCGATATATTGGCTCAAAGTATGCGATTTGGAAGCGATCAATAGCAAGAACTCCTTGATATGCTGGAAGGAATCCATCAAATCATCTAAGACAATCTGCCGTAAACCATAATTTGCAGGTGATCGATAGAGACAGTAAGCAACCAACCTCGGTATCTTCCTTCTTCACTTGGCGGTCATGGACGCGAAAAGAGCTTTGACCTAAGGGACCTCTCTAGTTGTAGTTGTAAGCAAATTCCTGGGTAACTATAGGTCAAATTAACATAGACTAGCTTTCTCAAACTCTAGAAAGAATAAACAACCCTGTCCATGAGCTCATGAAATGAAACCCCAGGCCCCCCTCCTCCCCTAGAACATCTCCTTCTCTTCCTTTGGTCTCAATCCATGCAACGTCAAAAAGGCTCGCTTAGCCCTGAGTAGTAAAACCCAACGTTTGGAAGGTCTACAAGTCACATATGTATATAGGTCGCTAAGCTCTATACATTTACAATGTTTGGCGGGTTGCTCCGATTCCGTCTCGGAGTTGCACCGTGCCGACTTTCATGTTCGACAGGTTGTTCCTTTCGCCGTTTATCCAAGACTTAACCCACAAAATCCAGATAAAGTGGTCATTGGTGAAAGGATTGTGGGATCATAGCTTGTTTTCCTTTTGCTTTTCTTCCTTTTTGCTTTCTCGTTCTAGTTTCTCTTCTGATTTATAAGATCCCTGCATTGCTAGAAGGCACGCCACAAACTGCTTTGACACCAAATTTTCAAGGCGGTGTTGGTGTTATCATTTGTTTCTATATACAACTGTATCATCAAGACTTATCTAGTCTAATACACTACGCCTCATGCCTTGTCTGTTAGCCGTCAGATGCGGTCATGCATGTCTGTGATTCATATCAAGACCACAAACAGCCAAAAAGCATGACGATATTAGATTGATTTTCCCAAGGTAGACTCATGCCTAGGGGAAAACTTTCCACTAGGTCTTTTTTAGTTTTAAGCACATCTGCGTAGGAGGACGTTACCCTAGGGTTTTTTACTTTGTGTGGAGCCTATTTCTGCCAACGTCATTGGTCGACGATTTGAACTTTGGCTGGATGAAAATCGTCGAAAAAGATGTGAACCGCTACATGTGGCGTCTTAGCTCTCAAGGAAATGACAACACGTCCGCTAGCTGCAGCCCGTCGTGAATGGTTGTAAAACAGTTATACTTATGTATTGAGGTATACACACTATAAGAGAAAACTATTATACACTGCCTTTCATATTTGGCACACCGCTTCCAAAAAGAAAACTCAGCCTGAACACACCCTAAGTTTTTGATGTTTTGAATAATATTTTGAAGTTAAATAGACTGACCAACTGACAAAAACCACCAACTTACAATCTTTCAACAATCAACTTAAAATATATCAATCATAGCACTAGGGATCTGGGGGACTTGACTGACAGTATCGAGCAGCTCCTAGAAAATATATATTTGTCTTATAGGCAGCAAGTAGCAGACCAAAGAGTGAAACTAAGAAGTACTCATTACTCTTCGGCATGGTTAGGGTCCCTTAATCGTGAGGTACAATTGTGTTGACCTTACAACACAACATAAACAAGTTCTTCTCTCAAAATTCTCCAAACCACGACGGATATCCAAAGGGTTAGCTGAACCGCAGCCTTGTTCTGGTCGCTTTCGTTTGCGATTTGGCAAGCTCACATGACGGATCGGACTCCAACTTATTTAATATTTAACTTAATAAACTTTATACCAAACAACATGGAAACTGGAGATGGAGTTCATGGCGTGAACTGTCTTGTCACCCCGAAAATTGTACCTTAACTTCAACTTACCAACTGCACTGGACTAGTATATCCAGCTTTCTTTGTTGTCAAATGCAAAAGTCTAAGTTTCACTCTGATTAAAATAAAAAGCCTTCAATTATCAGAAATGAGATACTGGATAATTTTGTCTAATGTCTACTGTAGAGTTGTAAGGTAAGAAGGTTTATCATAGCCAACATCAATATTTACTTCGTAGTCAGTGTAGTTAAGAGTTGAAACCAATGAAAAGGCCAAGTCAATGATCAAGAAGTAGCAAAAAGAGGAAGTGGCTATTATATCCCATGTCCTCAATATATGCCTATTAGTTAGTTCTTAATCCCTTCTAAGTTGAGGTTGAAGTCCAAAATCTTGATATCAACCACAGTACTATAATTAGAATACAAATCGTGGTAGGAGGTACTTATGATAAGAATTGTGGAAATATGGAAAAGAGTCATTGATCCTCTAGTTATCACTGATATACTTGCCTATTCTTTTCTTTCATTCAAAGGGCAAAAAAGAATAACTAGATTACAAAGATAGCACAATTTAGTCACAAATAGAGTGTTTAGTTGGACACTGTAGTAGGGGTTATGATCTGTACTACTTTACCAGGAAAAACCACAACAGGTTCTAAGTCTTTAGTAACATACATACTGATAGTCCCTGCGCACTAAGAGTTCATGACTACATTTCATGGCTTTCTCCTCTAACTGCCTGTTTGTATTTTGATTTTGTAAATTACTTCCTCCATCTGATAATGTTTCCGTTGGGCTAATATGTATCCCGACCAAAGTGAAAGATTTGATATCCTTCTAAGCATTGAGACACATCAAGATAGAAAAAATAGGTGGTACCTTAACTTACAATCTCATACCAATAACATGATAGTCATGTTTTTTACAATGTTGGCTAAGTGCCTTTCTTCAGAACTATCCTTTTTATAGCTGAGATTACTTTCGAATCAGACATAGACTTGTGTATTTCAAAAGAAAGACTAGCCGTCATTGGCCATTCAGTAATAGATCTACTGCTGACTGCAATAAATACTAAAAAGGAAACTTCAGACATTGCACTTGACTTACGTAGTGGATTTCAATTTTCCCTCTTAGCATTTGATGATTCTTAGTCAATGTAGGAAAGTGGGTGTAGAAATTGCAGAAATCTAGAACAACTCTTTTATTATATATTATCCTCTGCCTATGGGGCTAAGTTCAAGGAGTAAATGTTGTATTCATTTGATCATA